>PISX010000783.1:0-24074 GCA_004024625.1 Mellivora capensis | reverse complement strand
CACCAAAAGGATTACTGTTAGAAGTCTATCTGGCATCTGGGGGGCCACCCCCAACACGCTTACTGTGAGAATTGCTTCTTGAGGCAAATGCTGTCTCCACACTGCTCACACCTATTGGGTTTAATTACCCTTTCACAGGCTATTTTTCTAGAAATTTAAAGACACTAGCACGAACTGCCATTCCCAGATGCTCCAGCCTGTCCTCATGTTCCAGCTGGTCATGGCATTGTGAGACACAATTTGTACTTTTCTTTTAAAATTTAGTGCCTAGAGCAATGCAAATCACATCTACATCTAGGAAGCTAAGTAAGAGAACTTAGTCAAGTTCTTTTATATGGCCTTTTCTCCCATCCTTATTCTCTCTGCTCTCTACTGCTCTCTAGTGGTAGCTAGTGTTTTCTCAACTAATAGAGAATTGGAGAGAAGAGACAGATTGCAGAAGGAGGCTGGGGGAGGGGAGAAGGAGTACAGCATAAACGTGATACATTTATATACAAATTCTTGGCCTCCTGAAGTTTACAATATAATTTTGGAGACAAAGTATACAATGAAAACTAACAACATCAACAACAAAAAGACAAGCCACAGTAACACTCCCGAGGATTTGGGAAGAGTAGATCAGTAAGGACTAGAATAGGGAAGACATTTGGAAGTGGCATTGACACTCAGCCTGAGCTTTAGACAATGAACACCAGGAAGTAGGAAATGAGCACATTCTTCTTAGTAGATATGAAAGATGCAGCAAGAAACTGAAAAATTAGGAGCTTCTTTTGGACAAGAGTTTAGGGCTAGAAGCAGATTCACAAATTACCCACAGTTATCCATGATGTGGCATGCGATTACCCTTGGAAAGAAGATTGGGATAATGATATGTAAAGACTCACTAGAGCAGAGGATGTGTCGTTCGTCATGGATTAACTCATTCATTCATTAGTCAGTAAATAGCATGTTGACTTAGTAAATGGCATGATTTTGTGAACGGATATATGCTCTAGGCTGAGAAAGAAAAGATGCCTTTGACAACAGCCTTGCCTTTAAGAACTTAAGAACCTAGTCATGGAGATAAAACACTGTAAGACTTGTGAATCAGCAGGTGTATCACGAGAAGGAGAATAAGAATAGTAAGAAAAGTTTAGATAAAGGAGGAATAGGAGGGGTGCCAGGGTGACTCAGTTGGTTAAGGCCTCTGCTTTCGGCTCAGGTCCTGATCTCAGGGTCCGGGGATTGAGCCCCACATCAGGCTCTCTGCTCAGCAGGGAGCCTGCTTCCCTTCCTCTCTCTCTGCCTACTTGTGATCTCTGTCTGTTAAATAGATAAATAAAATCTTTAAAAATAAATAAATAAATAAAGGAGAAATAGAAGGAGGAAAGTTTTGTTTTCCTCCTGGGGCTATCAGTGAATGCTTTACAAAGAGATGGCTTTTGAAGTTAAGTCATTGCAATGGCTAGGATTTAAAACTCTGGGAATGGGTGGGGAAAAGGCCCGTTAGGCAGATGAGATCATCTGAGCAAAACTGGGGGGTGGCATACAAGCTAGCATAGGGCCTTGCACGTAGGAGGTCATGCTGCAAGTGCGTGAGATTAAATACAGATAGACTTCTTGGCTCTGCCTAATAGCCTCCCGTCATCTGCTGGCAGCTCTGAGCTAAAACTGGACGGACAGGGCAGGGAAGGAAGCTTGGAGATGCTCAAGTATGAACAACCAGAAGGATGGCTTAAAGCTCAGAGGTGAGGCTTGGGCTAAAGCTACCAACCTGTGCTCATCTGTGCAGAGGCCACTTGAAGCCAGGGGGCTTGCAGGAGAAGGCCTGGTGAGCAAGAACAGAGTGAGAATAAAAGGGGCCAAGGCTGAGCTTTGTGTCCTGCCCTTCCTCACATCCCTTACCCACCAGCATCCCTGCACTCTCAGCAGATGACTTCATCTCCTATGCTACCAAAGAAGCCAACACCATTGGATGAGAACCCCCTAGACCTCTTATTGCTGAGGCAACAAGCTTACCTGCACCCACTCCCTTTCTTATGCTTCCTTTTCTGCTAACATGTCTAAGGCCAGAGCCTGCACCTGTGTTCGTGGTCCCTCCTTCTCCCCTCCTCAGCACTTCATTCTGTCCATTCCCTTTCTCCTGCACCTTCCTGTGCTCTCGCAGTGTACCTGAGCAGCAGGGGGCTTCTCTAGCCTGCGCCATCTTTTGCAAATCCACCAGCCAGAGATTAGTACCATTTCTCTCTTTCCTCCTTCACAGTTCAAATGAAACTCCTTGACAGAGGTCTGTACTGACGCTCTCAGTTTCCTCTTGCTCTCTCCGCTACTCTGCACTCCAGCTTAAGCTCCCACTACTCCACTGAGCAGGTTCCCACCGAGGACACCAAAGGCCTCCTGATTGCAAAACCCAATGGACTCTTACTACGCCTAACTTTATGCGATCTTTGGCAGCATTTGGTACCAGTGACCCTTTCCTTCCTCCTGAGAATGCTCTCTTCTCTTAGTTTCCCTGAACTTCTTATCCTTGGCCTTTCCCTTAAAGGTTGCAAGCCCTGCCCTAAACTGTCCCTCTCCTCCGACCCCGCTTGGGTGAGGTCGTGTGTTCCCATGGCTTACCAACCTTCTGTATGCTCATGCTCAAACCTGTAACTGGTGTCCCAGCACCACTCCTGAGCTTCTGATTCACACACCAACTCATCAGACTCAGTACAACTAACAGGGGAATTCCTCCTTCCCTCACCCCCTGCCCTAAAGCCTGCTCCCCCATCCAATATTCATTCTTTCTCAAGCGGCACACACTTTTGTCTCTTTCCCTCCATTCTCCTCTTCCTAACTTTTTTCTCCCCTCGCCACACCCAACCCTAATCTATACTTTGTAGTCAAAGGACATGTCCAGATTTTAATCTGATCAAATAATTCTTTTACTTGGAAATTCCTCTCTGTCTTGTAATGGCTTTGGGGTGTAGTCCGAACTCCTTAGCCTCATAAAACCCTGCGATGTCCTGATTCATGTCTCATTCTCACCATGGTATTTTACACTTCAGCAGTTGTGAATAACTTTCGGCTCCCTGTCTTGACACAGTCTCTGACGCTTTCAGACCTTTGCCCATGTTTTTTTGTGCTTTGAACTCTCCCAGCTACCTCATACTGCTGAGGCTTACTCTTCATGCAGTCTGAGCCTAGAAATCACTTCTTTCTAAGGACCTTTCCGGACTCCCTGTGACTGGATTATGTGCCCCTCCTATAGGTTTTCTCATTTACCAAGTACTTACACCTCTGTCAACATTTATCACACTGTGCTACAAGAGGCCTCCTTATTTATCTATGTCTTTCATCAGACTACAAGTATGCTGAAGGCAGGAAATGCCTTGTTTACCAATTTATTCCTTTTATCTAACACAGTGGATAGCACATATTAGGAAATTAATAAATATTTGTTGAATCAATGAATGAACTGGACTTTAAAGATGTTTTACCCAAGGTGGGAGGCGGTATAATGACACAGAATATACACAAAATTTAGAATCAGAAAACCGATTGAATCCTGGCTCTCTGCCACTTAACCAGGTATCTGACCATGAACAATTCACGTAACTTCTCTGAAGAGGGAGCTCACCAGATGCCAGGCACTGGACTAGTTGTGACAAAGTAAGGATAAAGAAAAGCATAGTTGCTGTCATCAAGAAAGCAAAGTCCAGGGGTGCCTGGATGGTGCTGTCAGTTAGGTAGCTGCCTTCAGCTCAGGTCATGATCTCAGCATCCTGGGATCGAGTCCTGCATCAGGCTCCCTGCTCAGCAGAGAGCCTGCTTCTCCCTCTCCCTCTGCCTACCACTCTGTCTACTTGAGCTGTCTATCTCCCTCAAATAAATAAATAAAATCTTAAAAAAAGAAAGAAAGCAAAGTCCAAAAGTGTGTGGTAGGAGGGAGGGAGAAGGAAAGAGCATTCCAAGTAGAAGGAGTAACAAGCATCAGGACTGCAGGAAAGCAACGCTGTGGCTCACTGGGGGAAGTGAAAGTGGTTCAGTGAGGCTAGGTCCAAGATGCTAACCATGCTGCTGGACAGAGTCAGGATGAAGAGACAGGAGAGGGAACGGGAAGCCACATCATCAAGGTCCTTTAGGTGATGTCCTAGTCTGAGATTCATCCTCAAAACCATGCAGTCAAAACCTAAAAGGAGAGTGTCAGTATTAGATGTCTGTCACAGAAAGAGACAAGTCTGGTGATGAGGTGGAGGACGGGTTGAGAGAAAGTGACATTGGAGGCAAGAATACCACTTAGGAGGCTGTGACTGTGGTCCAGTCAAGAGATCACAGTGGCCTGAACTTTCGAGGATGAAGAAGAGAAGCAGTGAACTGATTGAGGGGAGATTTAGGGGACAGCGCAGGAAGAGCAGGGCGACTGACCGCATGGGACAGGGAAGGACAAGGAAGAGTGCTGGTGGCAGGTGTCTGGCGCAGGAAGTTGGCATACAGAGGTGCCCTTACTGAGACAGGCAAGGCAGAAGATGGGAAGGCTTTGGAACAGAGGACCAACATGATCCCTGGGATGCTGTGAGGACAGAGTTCTGTCTGCAGGAAGGAGGACGGGTAGAGGAAGCATCTGGAGTCAGGAAGACATATCAGAAGTTTCTGCCATAGTCTGGGGTAAGATGAGAGGGCCTGAACTAGGGTGAGCACTGGAGGTAGAAGGGAATGGGGCGTCGCAAGAGGCAGGGCTTGGCAGTTACGAGGCACACCCCTGCAGTACCTTACACAGAGTAGAGAAGAGAAGGGCGCAGAAGGGACTGAGCACTCGAATGGATAGTCCAGAGCAATCAATCAGGGATTTGGAGCCAAGGAAAGAACAAACACAGATGGGTAGAGTGATATAAACTGCGTGAGGGGGACTGATCTGACTGTCTCTGAAAGCCAGGCTGAAGAACTAAGACTTGATTCAGTAGGAAAAGATAAAACTTTAAAATATTCCTGAACAAAGTAGCATTTAAGGGATAATAACAGATCTAGAATGTGGATAGGTGGGAATAGGACTTGAATGAGGAAAGAAAGGACAGAGGCAGCAAGGAAATTATCCCGTGGTGATCATTCGAATAAACCCTCTGAGAAAGTGGGTATGACTGAGGATATGATGGGCTTGATTCCTTTACTGTGAGGCATAAAGGAGAGGAAGCAACTGACTACAGGCATGGGACACATTTTCATTTACCTGTTTATACATTGACCTCCATGAGACTATAGACTTAAAGCATGTCTTATTTATTTTTCTATCTTTATATGGCCCAGATTATGGCATAGATTTAGGGTTGCCAAATATTCTGAAATGACCCACTCAATGACTAAATAACTTGAAACGACAGGGTACAGTGGTTCCCCTTTATCTGTGCAAGGATACACAGATTCCAAGACTCCCAGTGGATGCCTGAAACCACAGATAACACCCAACCCTATGTATACTATGTTCCTGTACCTGCATATCCATGATAAAGTTTAATTTATAAATTCGGCACAGGAAGAGATGAATGACAGTAACTAATAATAATTCTAATACACTGTAATAAAAGTTATGCACATGTGGCCTCTCTCTCTCTCAAAATGCCTTACTGCATTGTATTTACCCTTCTTCTTGTGATGATGGAACATGGCAAAATGCCTACATGATGTGGTGAAGTCAGGGGACTGATGTAGGCACTCTGACCTAGCATTAGGCTACTAAAGTATTGACGTTCTGAGGCTATGTCAGAAGGAGGATCATCGGCTTCTGCGGTACAGCTGACTGCGGGTAAATGAATTGGTGTAAAATAAAACCGCGGATAACGGGAACTAGTATATATATATATGAAAACGAGAGTGTGGGGAAAGTTTTGAATTTGGCTGTGAAATTTTGAGTTTAGGATGACATCTAAAATATTCACTTATACAGGTTATAAGTAATATAAATAAATGTCTTACAGAAAGAGGAAGTGCTCAGAAGCTCATTTGAGAGAGGAAACCTGGAGGGAGGCACATTAGGGAGTCATCTGTGTGCTTTGTGCCCCTGAGCCCTCTACCGCCCTGTGGCATCTGAAACAAGCAGTACTGAAGCCTCGGTGCGGTGTGGTCAGCATGGAGCTCTGCCCTGAACCATCATTCAGAGATCCACATTTCTTCCATTGTGAATATCACCACGGTCCATGCACAGACTCCAGAGTCACTGTAGCAAAACCAGAGCATAGGGGATGGTACTGGAGGTTTTATGGATGGGACTAGAAGTGGTTTATACCACTCTACCCACCTGTTTATGTTCTCTCCATGGCTCCAAACCCCAGATTGATTGCTGTTCTGGACTGTCCATTTGCCCTCTCAGTCTCTTCTCTGCTCTTCTCGACTCTGCTCTATGTACTGGGAGGATGGCAGCAGTGGGAAGGAGAGGGGGAATGGGTATATAAATGCATAGTTAACAGAGAAATTTGCTTGGCATTGTACAAAGATCATGGTTAATGGAGCTACACAGTGCTGGTAAGAATCACTTTAGACAACCAAAGTAAGTCGCAGAAGATGGGAGAGAGGAAAAACTGGTTTACCATATACATTTAGAAAAAGTAGGTGAGAGGTCTAGAGCTTTGCACCAAACACACAGCAGAGTTTTGTTGAGTTTTTAGATGGGAGCATCTCAATGGCAAGAACTGAGTCTTACTAATACTCATATCTCCGGGAACCTTTCATACAGCAAGCTGTATGAACCTTTCATACAGCAAGCAGCAAAAAATACTAAGGTGGAGAATGAAACTTTAGGGGCACCTGGGTGGCTCAGTTGTTAAGAGTCTGCCTTGGGCTCAGGTCATGGTCCCGGAGTCCTGGGATTGAGCCCCATGTCAGGCCCTCTGCTTGGCAGGAAGCCTGCTTCTCCCTCTCCCACTCCTCCTGCTTGTGTTCCTTCTCTCGCTGTCTCTCTCTCTCTGTCAAATAAAAACATTAAAATCTTAAAAAAAAAACAAAGAAACTTCATACTGTTCTCTGTATGAAACACTGCAGAGATGTTTACTATAAATGTTTATTAATTACATTGCTCTTTAAACTCTATGATAAGAATATAATAAGATATGATAGCAACATATTACAATGTAACCTATACAAATAATATTTTTGAGTGTTTACCATTTGCCAGGCAATACCCTAAGCTCTTTACATAGATTAGATCATTTAATTTTCATAACACCCCTATGAAATAGATACTATCATTGTCATCCGCATTTACGAACAAGGAAACTGAGGCAAAGAGAAGTTAAGTCACGCAGCTAAGTCATTGGCAAAGGCAGTATTTGTAGCCAAGCGTTCTGGCTCTGGAGCCCTTCCAAAGTACATGAAGAAAGTATGTACCAATTGAAAGCTCAAGTATATATCAACTTCACATGATATGCTAAACATGGCCAGGCTAATGCTAATAATTTTGAATCTCTTCAGCACAAATTAGTTAGGATAATTCAGTGTGCCACACATAGGTGCAGGGGTACAGTTATATCATTTCCTTTACTCTTTCTTAGCCTTCTTGGAAATGGATTGCATAGTGCTTTGTATACAGCACAAAATAGGCATTTAATATTTATTGAATTCAACCAAACTAGTAAGTTTTCAGCAGCTCTGTAAGAAAAAGTATCAGAAGGCATTAAAAACAAACAAGCAAACGGTGGTAGTAAAATATGTAAATAGTCGATATAAACATAAATCATCATTATTGTCTCCTAGATACAAATGTTTGCTAGCTTTGGGGAAATGAGTCAATGAATATATTTTTTAAAAATGTATTTGGCAGAGAGAGACACACAGAGAACACAAGCAGGGGGGGTGGGTGGGAGAGGGGAAGCAGGCTTCCTACTGAGCAGGGAGCCCAATCTGGGCCTCGATCCCATGACCCTGGGATCATGACCTGAGCCGAAGGCAGCCTCTTAACAACTGAGCCACCCAGGCGCCTGTCAATGAATATTTTTAAGACTACCACTTAAAATGGTCACTAATAGTCTTGAAGGCTTTAACCGCAGTAAATACTGGAGACCCAGTATTTACCTGGAATGCTTTCTTTGAAAGCTTTAGAGTAATTTCCAAATATACCATAGTATTTTAAAGAGCCTAAAAGGACTATATTCATTGACATTCTTTTCATATGTATGGCAAGCGTGGGCCTGGACATTAAAACAAAAGTTCTGGTAAGATACTTGATGGTGGCCCCTGTATGAAGGTGACTGAAAGACCGTGTTTCTTCAGGTTCCATTTTCTGAAGTTAATAACAATCCAAACTGGCAAGGACTAGACTATCTTTTGTACCCAGCTGGACAGATGGACTCAGATTTGACCATTTTGCAGTCACGCAGGATTCTTTAGTTAGAATTCAAAAGGCCATTCATTCTAGAGTTAGTAGTTTCCCAGCCTCCCAAGTCAGGCCTCCCAGTGAGGGGGTGGTAAACTGGTTCCTGCAGAGGTGACTTGTAATGGCTGAAGCATCAGGCATATGCACTATCTCACCTCCCTTTGTGATCTGCTCTCCCCACTTCCATATGAGCCTTTTCCCCAAGCACCTCTAATTTATGCATCCGTTCAACTAATATTTACTGAGTACAGACCATATGCTGGGTGGGGGCTATTTTTGACGTTGGAGACACATGATGAATGAGAAGATGATGCCATGCCCTTGCAGAGCTTACATATATACATACATATATAAAGGTAGGTCACACACACAATAAAAATATGTTAAGTTCTATAATCATTGGGCACTGACTCATACGTTGAAGAAAATTACACAAGATAATGGGATAAAATGGGAAAGAAAAAGCTCACCTGTATGGTGGGAGCTGGTCTGGCACTCAGAGCCTGACAATGGTGTTCTCCCATGGAATGTAAAAATTTGATGGCACACTGACATAAGATACAGTCACTCTGTCATTGTGATGAGACAATAACAACAACAACAAGACTACTCTAGAACCATTTCTAAGCTTGGACAAAAACCAAGCACATCAGGCAAATGACTAATATGTCCAAACAGCCCCTCTCCCAGCCACCACAAGAGAATGCTGCAACTTTAGCCCCATTCTACTCCTCCTGCCTCCAAGATAAAATTCATGAAGATACCCAATCATAGAATGACTCCATTTCCTAACAGCTCCCAATCCAGAATAAATCCCACTCCCTTGAATGCAAGCCCAAGCCCTTAACAAGCCCCATTGTGGACTTTCTGAGAATGCCCCATGTTTGCCACAATGTGCAATCTCTTGCTTGCTTGCTGGCAGGAGCATCTAAGAGCCCAACTCTGTCAGATTACTGTGTGTTCTGCATGGTCTTTGATTAATAGGCATTACCAAGAAGGAGAGGTGACAATTCTTTGGTTGGGATGGTCAGGGAAATAGTTGATGAAGTGGAGTTGTTGTATTGAGAACCAAAAGGTAAGGGGATAGATAATCGTTTGAAGATTGGGGGAAAAAACATTCCCATCAGAGGAAAATACAGAAAGCTTACATTTTTAAACAACATTTTTAATATTCAAGTACATCATCTCTTTGAACACCGACTTTGGGATGGGGATCTAATCCTATTCTCATTTTCTACTTCTAATCAAGAAAAGCTTTCAGAGGAAAAAGAAATCTGAGGTGTCACATAAAGAGGTGAGAAAGTAGAACGTGGAGACTGCGTGCGCTAAGCCAGCGTCTGCGTGCACAATGCTGAGGAAGTCTTCACCCTGGGCTTACTCCTATTCCGGGACCCTGTTCTCTGTGATTATAACTCAATCCTTCCTAAGGTTTTACTATACAAGTCACAATAGAACTGATAGCCATCCTTCCTAGAAATACGTTCATTAAGAAGAGGCTTCTTGAAAAGAAAATATTCAAAAAGTCAGAGTTAATGTTTTGGACAAGTAGGAACTGAAGTCCTTCCTAATACTGGAACAGAAGTAGGTATAATGGTGGCTTTGAACTGCTATCCCAGGACAACATGAGATGGAATATGCTAGATGGGAGAAGTGCTTAGCAAAGAGTGGTGTAGTAATGCTACTGCTCCAACATTTTAGGGAGTTGGGAGGGAGTGGTAAGGAGGGATTCCATAGACAAATTCTTTGTAGAAAGCTGAATTCTACTGTCCTCTCCTAGAGATTTATATTACACGTTAGAATATAAAGGGCTAGGGGCACCTCAGTGGCTCAGTTGGTTAAGCAGCTGTCCCGTGTCGAGTTCCCTGCTCAGTGGGAAGCCTGCTTCTCCCTCTCTCACACCCCCTGCTTGTGTTCCCTCTCTCGCTGACTCTCTCTGTCAAATAAATACATAAAAATCTTTAAAAAAAAAAAAGAATATAATGGGCCCTGAAAAATCTAACATAAAATTATCAGATGAAATGTGTTTAGAACAGTGATGATAAACTTGATTGACCACATCACATCTTCTCCCCTTGACCACTTGATACTGAGGGATTAATTTCTGAGGCATACACATACATGCTGCTACTGCCCTAGGGTCATTGAAGTGGTTGGACACCTTGTCAGAAGACAGGGCTTCCTATTTCAGAAATAGGAGTGCTGCCTGGATTGGTGCCGACAGGATCCTTCCAGCACGGTTCTGCCGTGGATGGACTCCAGCATTGCACATTATGCATCACCCTTGCATTCCCTTCAAATCAAGAAGGGAAGTCAAGAAATGCCTGGCACCACCATTTCCTGGTGACTGCACCATTGCCAGCTAATCTTGCAAGGCTGCAATGTTACTTATGGTGACATTTTATTCAAGGATTTCTTCCCTTCCCCAATTGCTTGCCAATCTTGACTCTACTTCCTTGACTGTTTGACAAAACTTCTCCATGAGACTTACATTTTAATATCCAGTCTTTTTATCTCCCTTTGGACCTTTACTGCTTTTCTTGGCCATATTTGGTCAAACTGTTGGCAGAACACAGATAAATGGCACACAACCTCAGCATTTATTGGCCTGTGGTCCACCACACTGGCTTTCAATAGCTGGGAGCATAAGATAAGCACAGAGAATAAGGGAGAGATTCATTATGAACACCGTGCCGGTGGTTTGTGTTTTGTTTCTTAAATGCTTTAAGGATGTATTTTCCTAAGAAAAAATGCTCAGAAACAGGTATTACTATAGGTCAATACTACATGAGCAGAATTCACCTGTGTTACAGTATATCCTAAAGCACCTTGTGCTGGCCTGGGTCCTGGCAAGGCAGACCCCAAAATGAGGTTGAATGTGCAGGAAATTTATTGGGAGAAATACCTGTGGGAGAAAATAGGAAGGGAGCCTGAAGAGGCTCAGAGAGTCATCAAATGGATACAAATCTGACCCTAAGTGAATGGGGACATGGAAGGAAGGACAGAATAAAGTCATTTGGCAATAATTCTAGGAAAGTTCAGCAAGGTGTTGGGAGGGAACCCTGGAGCCCAGGTTCCCCATCAGAGGACTCTTGTCTCCTGAGAACGGGCCAGTTTGAGTGACTCTGCCTTGTGGTTTGCTGAAAGCAGCCCACGGGAAGCACAGCCTCAGTGCCCATGGAGTAATGGATCTCAGAGCACAGTAGGTGGAGCCGTCAATTACTCTCCCTGCTTTCCAGGATCTAAGAGGAACTTTCTCCCGGCTGCCACACAAGATCCTCAAAATGTAATGTACATACAAATTACTCAGGAAGCTTACTAAAATGCCAAGTCAATAGGTCTGGGTGGGACCTAAGTTTCTATACTTCTAACAAGTTCTCAGGAAATTTGATGCTATTGCTCTAGAGACCTCACTTTGAGTAGCAAGTTCCTAGAGAATGTTTGTAAGAGCCCTCTACAAACCATCTAAGTATGTTTATGGAGAAGCCTTCACAGGCTGAATTCCTCACCCACTGTGGCAGCCATCTCTGATGTTGTCAGATGTATACACTCCCAGGTTAGGGTTTTTTTGTTTGTTTTTCTCATTTACATAACTCATTCTTCTTGCCTCTAGTATCACAGCTGTCAATCTCATCTTGTCACTCTGCTTGCAAAACCTGCTAAGAATCATCTCTATATCATTTGCATGATATCTACATTTATATATGCATTCATTTTTGGTACCAAGGGAAGGCTTTGACCCTTTGTGACCTCACTGACATCTCTTCTCCCCTCCAATTATGTGATTCAGACAATTTGTTTCTTAATCTTAAGCAAAAAATTTCAAGCAAATTTCTCCTACCAAACCTGCTGTACTCTAAAGTCAATCCTACATAGAAGCTGTGGTACAGCCAGTCACCTCATCTCTTCTATGAAAGCCCTGTGGGATCTGGTTATATGCAACTCCTCTAGGTCACCTGAAGCCTTCTGCAGTTTTCACACTAATACCATATACCTGTCCATCTATTGCTAAATACATGTTTTCTTCCTTCATTCCAATCACTGACCTCTTTAATTCTAATTCTATACACAGTGTTTATTGTGTAAAACAGCAGTTCTCACATCTTTTTTTTTCTGAAGCCATAGAATTCTTTCATCAAAGAAAACTTAAATAAATTAGCTTGGTCTCAGTTGAAAAGTGGAATACAGGGAGGTTACCAGGAACATACCTTGTGTGTTAAGTCACTGAAGCATTATCATGAAAGCTTTAGGATGCAAGTAAAGGATTTTGAGGAAGAAAAAGACATGATCAGACTCTAACATTGTCAATGAGTACTCTGGCAGATGAGAGGAGAATAACTTGAAGAGGGTCTAGATGGAGTCAGGAAGGCAAGGAAGGATACAAAGAACATTAAGGCATATAGGATTCAGGATCATCAGAATTCGCTGTTTGGGTGTGAAGAAACTGAAAGAGAGGGAGAGCACAAGTCTCCCAGATCTCATGCTTGGGCAATTTTTGATGCAGGGGTGCAGGTGTTGCCAATTCCTGAACTGGGGAAGACAGGAGAGGGAAGAGGAGAAAGATACTGAGTTTAGTTTTGAACATACTGAGCTGAAGGGAGATGTCCAGTAACCAACAATTTGGGTCAATTGATGTGGAAATCAGAATAATCCAGTTTAGAGACCCCTCTTGTATCCAAGTCTGTGTAACTGTTTGTAGACCATTCTTAGCCTCTACTTAGGCAACTGCTCAAAGTTCATATGAAGCAAAATCTTTTCATCTGAAGTGTCTATAAAGTTTTGCTTTTTTCCAATGTGTTGTACATAGTGTGGGTTGTCTGCTATACTTGTTACTTCAGTAACTACTTCTTCTCTTCCAAAGTGCTCTTTGCATATCTAAGTTTGGGGTTCTCTGTATTGGACACATGCTTAAACATTCAGAGCAATGGGGAGGTTTTGTTTTGTTCCTTTTGGCAGAATCATTTCTGATCAGAATCTGAGCTCAAAAGAAAAATTAAAGGCTCAAGCTAAGAATAGGAATTACAGTTGATCCTTGAACGTGGGGGTTAGGGACACAGTCCCTGCACAATCGAAAATCTATGTTTAACTTTTAACTCCCCCAAAACCTAACTACTAGTAGCCTACTATTGACTGGAAGCCCTACTGATAAGATCAACAGTCAATCAATATATATTTTGTATATGCATTATATATCATATCCTTACAAATAAAGCTAGAGAAAAGAAAATACTAAGAAAATCATGAGAAAAAAATTTGCATTACTATACTGTATCAAAAAAGTCTATGTGTAAATAGACCCCTGAAGTTCAAACCGTGTTGTACAAGGATCAACTGTTGTAGAAAATCATGGGTGTAATCTGTAGAAGCTAAAATAAGTTGGGTTTCTGTGATATTTGGTGGAAAAGAGGTACTATGTATAATAAACTGGATATAGTGTGCTTTGTTGAGAAGGTTAAGTTGTGTTGTGCATTGTTTTTGGTTATATTTTTGCAGTTTTCAAATTTGGGCTTAATGTCTTTGAGGTGCTACTGGGAGGGAAGAAGGGTTGGTGGGTAATTGGGACTTCAGGCTCATTGCCACTATTTCAGCCATAACAACCTAACTTGTTTTATGTAAACTTTCATTGAAGAAAGGAATCTCTGGCTTTTTTTTTTTTTTAACTGTGAAAACCACTATTTTATGCAATAGGAACTGTAAGAAATATGAAGAGGTCAATAAAGGAAGAGTTTAGAGCAAAGGAAGGAAGCTGTTTAACATCTAGGTAGTATTAGGATGCTTAATGCAGAGTTTTAGGCAACCTGGAGATGCATGGTGGCCAAACCCTTAGCACTTACAGGCAAATTCCTCACCTAGTAGAGAAATACCATGACAGACTGGCTCCATCACCGACTTTGGGGCCCAACTTGGTTGGAAGGAGAGGCTTGAAATTGCTTCAGCTCAAGATGAAGGAAAACACTGTCCAAACCAAATAACTATAGGAAATGTGATTAACATCACAGAGGGCTAAAGCCCTCCATGCCCTCTCTTGGAACCAAAATGAATGCCTATGCGCAGATTTATGGAGACAATCAGAAAGGTGTTCTGCGAGCCATGTGATAAGAGGTGGTTAACTGCTCTGATGTCAGAGGCAATGAACTGCAGGGACTTCCTTAAATGGGCCACAACTTTCCTGCCAATATTTTTCTCACCATCTGGAACAACTGCCCTCCCCTTCTTCAATTAGCTAACCGTTACCTATTCTTTTCTATTCTTTTAGAGCTCAGTTCAAACATTTTCTGGAACAAGGAGCCCAGTAAAATTTGGATGGACAGTCTTTCTTTGTGCCAACATAACAGGACACAATTCTAGTTCATTATAATCTTGATTTACTTTAGTTGTTCCACATCTTAGCTCCTTCAAGGCAATGCATGATGTCTGAAAATGGATCTCCAAATGCATCTGCAAACCTAACACATGTCTGTTGAATTAATAAATCCACAAGACTTACTAAGATCCCCTCAAAGTAATTTGGGCAGAATTCCTCACAGGTATTTAAACAGTGCACTGTAAGTTTTAGAGGGGAATTAAAACATGCCCATGGTTAAGGAAGACAAACGAGACGCAAGATGTAATATTTTGAGTTCCTGCTTGTGTGTGTGAAGAAAGTGAGCCACGAGATTAAGCGGCTTAATTAAGGCAACCATGTAATTCACAACCAGTGTATTGGACTGTGGGGGCCGAGTGAAGAGTAACTGTTGGAAACGGATTCAAATTTTCTGTATAATGAAACAATGACACGTATCACCGTTTCGTTTGTACAAAAGTTGCTTTCAGGAAAAATGTCCAAGAACGCTAAAAAAAGAAAAGAAAAAAAAAAAAAAAAGAAAAAAGGGAAAGAACCCCCCCCACACACACACCCGGAAACAAACCCCAAAACTATTACAACAGTAAGTTTTGCCGCATGCTTTCCAAATGCCGCCTGTTCTCTCCTGCTTTGTTTTTGGTAAATCAAACCCATCCTTGCCCAGACTTGACAAAATCCCTTAAAACACGTTTTTAAAAACCCAAAAAACAAAACAAACAAAAAACCCCTGCCTTGAAACGCAAAGACGAGTCTGGGCTGTAGACTGCGGTCGAGCTCCTCCCTGGGACGTGGCGGTAAACCCGGCTCCCCAACGTCTCCCGGGGAATCCGGGATACCGCGGCCACAGTGGGCGAGCTGAAGCCCCCAGTCCCAGAGTTTCCAGCACACGCAGCCCTGAAGACTTCCTGCCGGTTCTCTCGCGGGACGCCTTCCTCGGGCGCCGCCAGGGTGCGGACGGAGTACCCGCGGAAGACCAGGGCGGGGAGCCCCGGGTGCCTACGGGGCCCCTCACCACCTGGCCTGCAACCCGGAAGCAGATGCAGGCTGCGCGGCGCGGCCCGGGTTGCGGTTCCGGGTCGCACCGCGCCGCAGCCCAGGCTCCGCTCGCCGCCGCAGCGCCCCGCCCCCACGCTCCGGACCTGGGTAGGCGGCGGCCGCTCGGCCGCTCCCGGGGCCACATGGCTGAGGGGGACGCAGGGAGCGACCAGAGGCAGGTGAGGGCCCGGTGGGGCGCCGACCTCCAGGCTGGGCTCGGCCTCGCCCTGCCGCCCGGGGCCTTCTGCACTGAGGGGCCCTGTGTCCGGGGCCGCCCCCCGGTTGCCGCCGGCACCATCCGGGCCGCCAGGCGCTCCGTTTCCTGCACCGCGTTTCATTTTATCTGCGCTTGTTCGCCAGTCGCCCTCCGCCCGGCCTCTCCTGAGGCTTCGGCAGGTTCGGCCTACCTTGGACGGTGTCATCGTCAACCATCAGCACGCGACTGAGCAGCCCCGGGCCGGAAACAGAAATCCGGGTTCTGCTCTCTGCCCTGTCGCCGCCGGGTCACCTTGGACAAGCTACTTATCCCCGGTTTCTGCTTTTGCAAAATGGGCAATAATGACACAGACCCTGGAATTCCTTAAGGGCCCCCCTAGATCTTCTCGTCTTGATACTGAGCTTTTCCCAGCGCGTGGCTCACGTGGGACTCTTAAAGCTTTTCCTACTGGGCTGTGAGGACAAAATGAGATGATATAGAGTTGCATACTTTGCTTTCCATTTTCACCTTTAGATGCTGTTATTTTATTTTATTTTTTTTGAGCCCAAACCAAAAGAATGACTTCTGAAATGTTTTTAGGGTTGGATTACCGAAAAAAAACCAACAAAACAACTACCCAGCCCTGTGCCCCAGTCCAAAACAAAAAAACAGTGAAGGAGATAACAGAGTGGGAACCTAGGGCTAGTATGTAGCAACGCTACTGGGGAGCGGGAGTGAGGATTCCCTGCTAGAAGAGGTGAAGCAGAGAATATGTGTTTATCTTTCCACTTAAGGCCTGCTATAGAATATGGCAGTCCATATGTAATTGGCTCAATGGTGGCCCAAAGCACAGTGATGGAGTAGCAGGGCTGGTAACAGTCCTTGCAGTAGTATCTGGCCACCACCAATAGAATAGAACACGGTGACCCCCTGCTAAGACTGTTCGGCAGTGTTTTTTTCAGGGATCCTTCATCCAGGCTGGTAATGTTAGGTGCGAATACTTTGTAAGAGAGGAAGGAAAACTCAGGCTTTTAGGGCATGTACATTCATTGACCTGTCCTCCCATCAACTTCTTTCAGAATGAGGAAATTGAAGCAATGGCAGCTATCTATGGCGAGGAATGGTGTGTCATTGATGACTGTGCCAAAATATTTTGTATTAGAATTAGCGACGATATAGATGACCCCAAGTGGACACTTTGCTTGCAGGTATTTTTTTTCCCCTTCTCTGTAGCCATTTTCCATTGACTCTACACAATTGACTAATACTGTATTCCTCTAAATGACTATTGCAATTTCTAAATTGTCTTTTTTTGTTGTTGGCTTTTGTTAACGGTTGATTGTCTAAACATATGGGTAATTAAGTCTCTGATCACTCCCAAGACACGCTTCGGTTGATAGTCTCAATCTTTCCTATCCCAGTTATTTTAATTATTTTTTTTTAAAGATTTTATTTATTCACCTGACAGAGAGAGAGCACAATTTGGGAGTGGCAGGCGGAGGGAGAGGGAGAAGCAGGCTCCCTGCAGAGCAGGGGAAGCCCCATATGGGACTTGATTCCAGGACTCCAGGACCACGACCCAAGCCGAAGGCAGTGGCTCAACACCTGAGCCATCCAGGCGTCCCTAATTAAGTGTTCTTAATGTACCAGTGACAGGCTTGAGTTTCATTTCCTTTCATTGTCCTGTCCTTTTAATAGGAGAGGGTCTAAACCTGGAGAGATGGCTAACACTTAAGAAGAATAGGTTAGTAATTTAAAAGGCTTCATAAAGTAGGTGTTTATTTCTTTATTAACTGGGAATCAGTTGTGGTTAAGATAAATAAGTGACAAAATGAGTGTGGCTTTCTGTATTAATGTTTATTCTGTGATGACTGCATATACTTTCAACATAAAAGTTTCAGTGTTTTTATAATAATACTGATTTGAGAACAAATGTATATGGGTCTCTATAAAGTGTTAGCTATTTAATGTGTTTAACAGTATTTAATAGGATTTTGGGGAGTATTTCTTCGGAAGAATACCAGGAACATGCTCTAATGCCACTCTACTCATTTGGGGTTAGGGTATAAGGCCCCAATTTCTGTTTTCTTTTCCTTTCATCTTTCTCCTCCCCATCCTTATTTCCTAACTTTCATTGCTATTATGCTTTCTCTGCAAATACTGTGCTCTTTCTTAAAAAATTGACATCATTAACAACATATTTAATGTTTTTATTTTTTCCTGAGATTGAACAAAACAATGGTTTTGTTTTTTTCAGTTTGACAAGTAACAAATTGGTCTAGTGACTAGCTTAATAAGTGTTATTTTTGAGCCATGATGAAGTATACACAGATTTGTTTCTAAACTGCTTTACAGGTGATGCTGCCGAATGAGTACCCAGGAACAGCTCCACCTGTTTATCAACTGAAGTAAGCTATATTTCTACATTTATATTTCTATTAAAAGATTGTCTTTTTATTTTTTATTATTATTATTTTTTAAATTTATTTGACAGACAGAGATCACAAGTAGGCAGAGAGGCAGGCAAAGAGAGAGGGGGAGGCAGGCTCCCTGCTGAGCAGAGAGCCCGATGTGGGGCTCGATCCCAGGACCCTGGGGATCATGACCTGAGCCGAAGGCAGAGGCTTTAACCCACTGAGCCACTCAGATGCCCCAAAAGATTGTCTTTTTAAAGATTATTTCTCTATGCTGTACATTGTGTTTATATAAAATACCTTTCTTATCAAAATATGTATAGAAATTAAGAACGCCTTCAGGACTTGGTAGGTATAGAGCATTTAAATAAAAAATTAAACTATATAAAAACACATTGCAGCATGTACTTAGTATCACAGGGTTAAGATAAGAAAGAATCACAGGGTTCATAGGAATAATATAGCTATTGAATTGACTTTAGAGATAGGGAAAGAAATCTTCAGATAACTTAGTAATCTAGAGTCTCTCCTAACCTGGTTCTGCTGATCTAGCCACAATTCCTGGACATGCCTCTGCCTAAGACTGCTTGCCCTGTGGGAATTACCCATGGTGCTTCTCCCTGCCCCTTGTTTTGGAAGAACCATCTTCTTAGCAGCCCAGGCTTAATCTTAATGAGTCATGACTTATTGATTGCAAGTAATCTTTGATCAGCTTTGGCTACTTGTCCTATTAAGATGTATAAACTTGTGTGAACAGAATTCCATTAAATCTCAATTATTGAAATCTTTACCTACCAGTGGGATAATTTCTTGTGTTTTAAAACAGCAATAAGGGCCCCTGGGTTGCTCAGTCATTGAGCGTCTGCCTTCAGCTCAGATCATGATCCCAGGGTCCTGGGATCGAGCCCCATATCGGGCTCCCTGCTACGTGGGAAGCCTGCTTCTCCCTCTCCCACTCCCCCTGCTTGTGTTCCCTCTCTGGTTGTCTCTTTCTGTCAAATAAATACATAAAATCTTAAAAAAAAAAAAATTACAGAACCATTATTAATAGCAAATTTTATTGCTTTTTAAAAAAATACATATATTTTTACAGTCATGTGGCAACCACTGTATTTGTTAAAGTTTTTGAGACGCTATTTTTTTTAAAGATTATTAAATTAATTATTTGTCAGAATGAGAGAGAGTGAGAGAACACAAGCAGGGGGAGCAGCAAGCAGAGGGAGAAGCAGACTTCCTACTGAGTAGGGAGCCCAATGTAGGACTCGTTCCCAGGACCCTGGGATCATGACATGAGCCGAAGGCAGACGGTTAACTGATTCAGCCCCTTGAGACACTATTAAGAAAAAATTGGGAACTCCTGACAGTGTAGCAAATAAGTGAATCTGGAAATTTGGTTTCTGGAACTTGTTCTGCCACTTCTATAAATCTGGACAGGCTTATAATATCCAATGAACTCACACCTGTTTTTTAAACCATATTTTAATTGAATAATATTGGGATTACCTTCATCATGTTTCCTGGAAGGACAAAATGAGTTAATGCCAATGAAAGCATGCTGTAACTGAATAGGTTTGTACAATGTAACTAATTATCTATTTTTAATGACAATAGATAATTTTTAAAAGTTAAATAATTTGTAACTTAACCAGTAATTTCTGTTTGATATATAAACACAATCCTTGAAATAGTCTTCTTCATTGTGTTTTATTTAATCTTAGTGCTCCTTGGCTTAAAGGGCAAGAACGTGCAGATTTATCGAATAGCCTTGAGGAAATATATATGTAAGTAACAGGTGATTAAAACAAATCCCATTTGTGATTTTATTGTGGGCTTTTGTTGGAACTATAATATGTTAAGTCCTTTGTAAACTTTTTGTTAAACTGCTTTTCCATTACCAAAAAAGGTGCAGTTGAGAATTCTTGAAAGTTTGCTTATATAATTTTATGTAGACATTTGATATGACTTCTACTTAGATACAAAAATATAGTGATAATTCATAACTAATAGCTATAAAAACTCCAGATTGTGAAAGTTAACACAGAGATACTGCTCATGTTTTGGTATTTTCACAGGCTATGTTGAATGAGACTGGTTATAGGAGAACCTTGTGTAAGAATGAGAGTCTATTGATACATTGTATTTTTCACTCTTTCATTCAATCAACAAATACTACATGGCAGGCACTGTACTGGGTCCTAGGTATACATAGTTAGTAAATCAGAAATGGTCCCTGTTTCATGGCATTTAGAACTTGGTGGTGGAAGAGAGATTACTCTTAACATTGTAAAATGAATGTAAAATTGCAGCTCTGATTAGTTATGTAAAAGAAAGGGTATAAGTATGCAGTACTAATTGAGTTTGAAACTGAGTTTGAATTGAGTTTGAACTGAGTTGAATTGAATTTGAAATTGAGTTTCACACACCTGACCTCGTCTAGGAAGTCAGGGATGGCTTGTTTGACTTCAGAGCTGGGTTAGTGAGGTGAATATAACTGGTGAAACTGACACCATGTGCCAAGGCTCTGTGTCAGGGAGCTTCGCTCATTTCAAGACACAAAGCCTGACGGTATGAAGTAGGAAGAAGAGGGGAGAGAAGAGAGCACGGTGGGGAAGTGACCAGGTGAGGTGAATGGGGGCAGTCATGTTCAGTCTTGTAGGCCATGTTAAGGATTGTTATCTTTGTCCTAAGACCCATGGGAAGCAGAGGTTTTTCAGTGGCCTGACACTGTGATAAAATTCTCATTTTGAAAACATTCCCTTTCTGTG
Source organism: Mellivora capensis (assembly GCA_004024625.1). Classification (NCBI taxonomy): domain Eukaryota; kingdom Metazoa; phylum Chordata; class Mammalia; order Carnivora; family Mustelidae; genus Mellivora; species Mellivora capensis. The sequence goes on along the minus strand of PISX010000783.1, from coordinate 3,004 downwards.
TGATGAACTGATTGGATGTGTGGGGAATTGGCTAGGGGGTTAATGCAGTAGTCAAGAGAAGATGACTGCGATTTGAATTAATTATAGTGAGATATATTGATTTAGTAAAATAAATAATGTTCTGAAATAGCAGTTTACCAGGAACTGGTAAAGATTGTCTTATATGTTCAAAGTGCCCACCCCATTTGTTACAGTGAGAGTACCCCCTTTAGATCCCTGGGATCTCAGCCAGGTTTCTTTTGCTCCCCAAATAGTTAATTATATTATGATAAGTCTTTATGGAATTTATTCTGTTTATTCCCTCCTAGAGGAATTGTGGTCTTCCTTGAGTCCCCAGTTTTATACTTGACTCTAAAGGTAACCAAGAACTGGACGTATCAATAAAGGATGACCCCATTTAGAGATTCCTACACATATAAATATTATTTATTTCTTCAATTAAATGTTTTCTGATAACTTTCTCTAACTTAAAGGTCACTCCAGCTTTTATGCCCCCAACACACTTCTTTCTCTAATCCTTTACTTATGCTTATTTACCAATTTATCTCCCCCCTTAAAGTAGAATAGGGTAAATATACTATAACTTTGTTCACCAGTGATGTCGTAATTATACATCTTATGGTCATTTTTCAGTTCTTATCTTACTTGACTTCTGAAACTTTTGCTGGTGTTGAAGTTCCTCTTTCTTGAAAATCTGCCCTTATTTGGGTTCTATCATGATTCATCATATTCATCAGTTATATTTTTCTCCTACCTATGCACAACATTATATACTCAGAAATGGTTTCTGATCTGCCTTTTTTTAAAATCTGAAAAGCCCCCTTTTACCAAGAGATACCTTCCCATAGGACATAGCCAGCTTATTATTTTCCCTAACAGGTTCAGTTGAGCTATTTGAGAGTTAGGAAAGGTCAGAAATTACACTTTGTTCTGCAGAAGAATATGGTTTATACTGCCTTGCTTATTAAAAGTACTTGAATAACCCCTGTCCAATGGCATTATTTTCACACACAAATAAACACTCTTCTTATATTTATGTATTTATGTATTTATTTTTAAAGATTTTATTTGAGAGAGAGAGAGCATGAGCAGCATGAAGGGCAGAGGCAGAATTAGACTCCCTGATGAGCAGGGAGCCTGATGCAGGACTCGATCCCTGGACCCTGAGATCTTGACCTCACTTAACAGACTGAGCCACCCAGGTTCCCTAAATAAACACTCTTTTTAAAAGTTTTGTGTGACAGCTTTAATATTTTCTCTATAAATCCAGTAGGGGGCAGCAAGTTGAAAAATATTATTGGTCTTCGAAAATTAAACGAGGTTAATGTATGAATATAGTTCTTAACGTTTATAGTTTCATTATATTTTAAATATTGTAACACTATTGAGATTTTAATACTAGCATCATTTTATATGCCACATTTGATTTTTGCCTAGTCAAGCCTATGAACTATGGCTTGTTTTCTTTTAGGGGAGGGAAGAAGGAAACTAACAATTTTTCCAGTAAGCATTTATTGAATATCTCCTATATGCTGACACTCTGTCAGGAGTTTGAGATTTAAAAATAAAGACAATTGTGTATCAATACAATATAATGACATAATTATTGAGAGGTTTGAACCAAGTGCTGTAGTAGCATTTTTTAGAGGTTTTAGCAACAAACTATCTCTGGGCATGTGGATGAGGTTGGAAAGGAGGGTTCCATTGTGAAGAAGACCTTCACATGGTGTTTGCCAGGTAATCGAATGAGGAGAGGTTTTCTGGTAGAAGGAACTGCATGAGCAAAATTATGTGGGTGTGAAGCAACCTGGCATCTTCGAGTTTAGCAAATAGTTTAAGATGCCAGCTGTATAATTTAGGTAGGGACAAGAAGAAAGAACCTGCAAGCTGGGAAAGAAGTTTGGGCATTATCTTGTAGGCTCTAGGAGTTTTACACGGGGGAATGATGTAATCAGATTTGTGTGGTCGTGTGAGAGATGGGCTGTGAGGAGTTTTGAAGGAAGGGCCACCACAGGAAGAGCAGTCAGTAACTCAGAAGGGAGATGGTGGAGGTCTTTTTATGAAGGCAGCAAGAAGGTGGATGGAGAAAAATGGTCTGGTAAGGAAATACCGAAGACTATAAGCTAGGATTTGGTCATTGATTACATGTAGATTAATTGGCTTATCAGACCTTATTTTAATGTTGTATTTTGTATGGATATTTTGAATATATGAAAATAATTATGTTAATAAAGGAAAAGGTAAATGACAGATTTTTAAAATACCTAGAACATCATAGTAATTGCTGTTGTTTAAGAGAAAGGGAAATGGGTTAACTTTTTTTTTTTTTTTAGTAGTACAGACTTTCTCCACTATCTAAAAGTGGAGTATTCCTTCGAACCCTTTCAAATGCCAAAATGGCATAAAGGAAAGAGTATCCCTCACTTTCTGAATGTTCAAGTTACAGCACTTCACTGCTATGAAAGACCTGCATTTGGTATAGTAATGGCTGTTCTCATAAAAGTGAAAATCCTCTTCAGGTTTCTTTTGGTTAGTGAAAACAGCTTCTAACGTAGGTCTTTTGTAAAAGTGCAAGGGCGTAATACAGACTTTGGGTAAGTGGGGAATACCTGTCTGTCTATCTATCACGTTTTCTTTATCCATTCTCTATCAGTGGCCACGTGGGCTGCTTCCATAGTTTGGCTGTTGTAAATAATGCTGCTATAAACATAGGAGTGCATATATTCCTCTGAATTAGTGTTTTGTATTTTTTGGGTAAATACCCAGTAGTGTGATTACTAGATCATAGGTTAGGGCAGAAGACATGAACAGACATTTCTCCAAAGACATCCAGATGGCCAACAGACACATGAAAAATGCTCAACATCGCTCAGCGTCAGGGAAATGCAAATCAAAACTACAATGAGATTATTACCTCACAAGTCAGAATAGCTAAAACAACAATACAAGAAACAAGTGTTGGTGAGGGTGTGGAGAAAAAGGAACCCTCCTAGACAAACCATAA
>PISX010000782.1:11612-239770 GCA_004024625.1 Mellivora capensis | reverse complement strand
GCAACATGGGGGACTAGGGGGGAAGAAAAAGAAGAAAAGAAACAAGATGGGATTGGGAGGGAGACAAACCATAAGTGACTCTTAATCTCACAAAACAAACTGAAGGTTGCTGGGGGGAGGGGGTCGGGAAAGGGCGGTGGGGTAATGGACATTGGGGAGGGTATGTGCTATGGTTAGTGCTGTGAAGTGTGTAAACCTGGAGATTCACAGACATGTACCCCTGGGGATAAAAATATGTTTATAAAAAATAAAAATTAAAAAAAAAAAAAAAAAGAGTCCCAACACTTAACCGACAGCCATGCAGGAACCCCCATCCTGTTGAGTTTAATACACTCTTCAGTAATACCGCATTTCACTAACTTTCTTTTTTTTAAAGATTTATTTACTTTAAGGGGAGAAAGAGAGCGCACACGCGAGTGGGGGATGGGGCAGAGGGAGAGGAACAGAAAGAATCCTTAAGCAGATTCCTCACTGAGCTCAGATCCCCACACAGGGCTCGATCCCAGGACCCTGAGATTATGTCAAGCAGAAATCAAGAGCCAATCACTCAACCCACTGAGCCATCCAGGTATCCAACTAACTAGTTGGGTGGGGCTCAACTAACTTTCTTCATTATGTTCTTAAAGCCCTATACATATCTCAATAAAATCTCTTATATTCCTCATAATTATCTATATTAAAAATTAATCCAGGGTGCCTGGGTGGCTCAGTCATTAAGCGTCTGCCTTCAGCTCAGGTCATGATCCAAAGGTCAGGGGATTGAGCCTCACATGGGCTCCCTGCTCAGCGGAAAGCCTGCTTCTCCCTCTCCCACTCCTCCTGATTGTATTCCCTCTCTTGCTATGTCTGTGTCAAATAAATAAATAAAATCTTTAAAAAAAAAATCCAAACTCTTGGGGCACCTGGGTGGCTCAGTTGGTTAAGCAACCGACTTGTAGCTCAGCTCATGATTTCACGGGTCATAAGATCGAGCACCAAGTTGGGCTCCACAGCGGGGAGTTTGCTTGAGTTGAGATTTTTCTCCCTCTGCCCCTCCCCCCACATGTGAACTCTTTCTAGCACATGCACTCTTTCTTTCTTTAAAATAAATAAATCTTAAAAAAAAAAAAAAAAAAAATTCCACACTCTACCATGGCAGAATCCCATGCAATCTGACACCTCTCAACCTCATTTACCTTCTTTAGCTTCCTTTTTGGCTCTAAATTTAAGCCATAAAAGCCTTCCCTCTGTTGCATGAACCAGCCCAGACTGTTCTCCAAGCTGTAATAATGCCCTTCCCTCTAATTTAGGTATCATTCAGCTGTCAGCCCACTGTCAACTCCTCAAAAGGGCCTTCTACCATTACCATTTATCTTGTTCCCATTACACTATTTTTAAAAAAAACATTTTAAAGATATTTATTTTTTTATTTATTTTTTTGACAAAGAGAGAGATCACAAGTAGGCAGAGAGAGAGGGGGAAGTAGGCTCCCCACAAAGAAGAGAGCCCAATGCGTGGCTCGATCCCAGGACCCTGGGATCATGACCTGAGCTGAAGGCAGAGTCCAAACCCACTAAGCCACCCAGGTACCCCCCCCATTACACTATTAATAGCAGTAACCATCATCTGAAATATCTTTGATATATCCTTGTCATCCTTATTGTAAGCTTCTTAGAGCAGGGACTTTGTATGTCTTGTCTCTGTCATGCCTGGCACACAGAAGATACTCAGTAAGCATTTGTTGAATGAACTAAAGGATGAGTCAATATGTCGTTCAACTAAGTAAAACAGGAGTTCTCAGTCAGTATTATAGACTATTCTTCAAGGGTCACTTATGAGGAGCCCCAACTCAACATGGGAACTCTTACATCTGCAAGATAAAAAAAAAAATGACAACTTACCCACCATAATGGGAATGGGAACTTCATTCAAAAGTTTTTCAAGAAAGAAGTGAATCTGAAATTCGTCCTATATTACTCATCACATATGCCAGTGCTTGTACTCTTGTCTCAGGGCTTTCCACTTACTCTTCCACCTGCCTGCACAGCTCTGACTCTGGAGGGCTGCATGGCTCACTGCCCACTTCATTAAGGTCTCTTTCCAAGGTCATCTCTTTTCAGAGATGCCTTCCTGGACCATCCAAGCTAAACAAGGATCCATCCCAGTTATTCTCCATTCCCTTACTCTATTTTTCCAAGTTCCAAACTTCCAAATTTTGTAAAGCATACCACTTTGCTTTCTTGTACAGGCTTTATGTTTTGCTCACTTCAGTCTCCCTAGTGCTTTACAATAGTGATAACTATCTACCACATATTTCTTGTACTATTTTCAAAAGCTGCACTCCCTTAATTTTTTCCATCAAAAACATTCCATCATTCTACACGTTTGTTCTGATCAATCGACTGTGACTACAGGAAGAGGTGGGGACAACTGACTCTAAGACCACATGATAGAACAACCCGAAAATGACAAAGTTTAGGTACTTAGTAGGACTATTTGTAAGTTAAAAAAAAAAAAAAGTGGGGGTGCATGGGGTATATAAATATGCATGCAACAATCCCTGAAAGTCAAAATACTACACAGATCCCTGAGTTTAGTAATATTTGTCAACAAGCCTTTTTTTGTATCTCCCTAGTGGTAATGTCTAAAAAAACAAATGGTGGGGCGCCTGGGTGGACCAGTCAGTTTAGCATCTGCCTTTGGCTCAGGTCATGATTTCAAGGGTCCTGGGATCCAGCCCTGCGTAAGTCTCCCTGCTCAGTGGGGAATCTGCTTCAACCCTGTCTCTCTGCCCTCCCCCCACTAGTGTGTGTGGTGCTTCCTAATAAATAAATAAAATCTTTAAAAAGAAATTGTGGGGGCGCTTGGGTGGCTCAGTGGGTTAAAGCCTCTGCCTTCAGCTCAGGTCATGATCCCAGAGTCCTGGGATTGAGCCCCGCATCAGGCTCTCTGCTCAGCAGGGAGCCTGCTTCCCCCTCTCTCTCTCTGCCTGCCTCTCTGCCTACTTGTGATCTCTGTCTGTCAAACAAATAAATAAAATATTTTAAAAAATAAATAAATAAAAAGAAATTGTGGGGCGCCTGGATGGCTTAATCGTTAGGCATCTGCCTTTGCCTCAGGTCATGATCCCAGGGTCCAGGGATCGAGCCCCACATAGGGCTCCCTGCTTAGTGGGAAGCCTGCTTCTCCCTCTCCCACTCTCCCTGCTTGTGTTCCCTCTCTCGCTGCGTCTCTGTCAAATAAATAAAATTTTTTAAAAAATTATAAGCTTAGCCCACATTTGGGAAAGCGTGAAAAATCAGCTAACTTTAGAGAATATTCCACAGGTATTCGCAATATATTGGCAAGATCAATGTCTAATTAAGCTATCTAATTTGGCCACAGGTGAAAGTACTATGACTCTTGAAAATATTAGCAATATGTAAATGTAGAAAGCATTATTGATTTTTTAAAAAAGATTTTATTTCTTCATTAGAGAGAGAGAGACAGCACACACACAAGCAGGGGGTAAAGGCAGAGGGAGAGGGAGAAGCAGACTTCCCGCTGAGCTGGGAGCTCGATGTGGGGCTCAATCCCAGGACTGGGAGATCAGGATCCGAGCCGAAGGCAGATGCTCAACCATCTGCACCACCCAGACACCCTGTGTTATCGATTTTAAAATAAAGATTCAAACTTGAAATGGAAAATTCATTATTTTGCCTTTATATGAGATACGTTACTTTTTCCACAGATCTTTGGAAATCCCTACCAATTCAGTTAAAAAAGAAAACACATGTACCACAAGAAATCAGTGATGACAGACTTATCTAAATTCCAAGTTCTTCTTGTTGAATGAATGGCTAGACCTATGTCTAGCCTCTTCCCACAGGCCCTCAGTTATGGATGAAGACTTTTGGAACAGAAACTTTGCTTTCCAAGGCCATCTCACAGACATCTGTGACATAAGCTGATCCAAGATCTGTGCTTTTTCCTTAGATATTTCCTCCACATTAGAGAACCATTCCTGAGTCCTTACATCTAGGGAAAGGGAAAGAGATCCAATGAATGAAAACTATCTAGCACACACATATCAAGAACATCCCCCAACACCTCAACCCCCCCCCCAAATCTAATCACAGGAACAGACCACTTAGAAGCAAATCTAAACTGTACATTGTCTACAAAACCCTATGATCTGGCCCCTGGATGCCTCTCCTTCCTTCATACACTACTGTAGCAAACTGGATTTTCCTCCAATATTCCAGTATTCTAAGTCTGTTCCTGTCCTCAAGCCTCTGTACTTACTTTCTATTCCCTCTTCATGGAATGCTCTGTCCCCTTACCTTTCCATGGCTGATCTCGGGTCAAATATCACCTCTTTAGAGAAACTTTTTTTCTTTTGAGAGGGGGAGGAAAGAAGGGGAGGGAGAGACGGAGAGCAGGTGGGGAGAGAGAGAAGGTGGGAGGGACAGAGAATCCTAAGCAAACTCTACACCCAGCACAGAGCATGACACCGGACTCATTCTTACAACTTTGAGATCATGACCTGAGCCAAAATCAAGCTGGACCCTTAACCAGCTGAGCCACTCAGGTGCCCCCAAAGAAATTACCTAATTCATTTATTTGTATTACTGTTTCTTTCTCCCATTAGCATATAAGTTCCCCAAGGGAAAAAAACTTATTCTTTTTTATTTCTTCACTGTATTCCCAGAGTGGGATGCTCTGTAGTTATTAGATGAATGAAGGAACAAACTAATCCCAAAGCTAGAGTACTGCTCTCAAACACATCCGAACCTGTACAGGAAACCTTCCGTCCCAGCCTCCAAGTAGCAGAAATCCAAGTAACCAAATGGGAAGAGAAAACTCCCTTGCACTGGTAGAAATACGTCGAAGTGTCTTGGAGGGAGATAAGGTGAACCAAGCATCCCAGGAACTGTGCGGATAGTGGAGACACACACACAGGTAAAAAAAAATTCCAGCTATGGGGAGGGGGCTTAGGGGAAGAGAAAAGTACACAGGTGGGATCCAAGAGTAAAAAGTGCCCCTTCTCTGCCTCCAAGGAGTAACAACACTTGTGCATCTACCACGTGGTAAGCACTCATCCCCAGAACATAGCCCTAAACAGGACAGGCAAGGTCCTTGCTCTTGAAGTTTACAACCCAGCAGCTGAGAAAGACAATGAACAACGCTAAGTAATTCTACTTAAAGATAAATGCCATTACGTCAAAAGTTGAAAGTCCTCAGAGAACTTGGTCAAAGAAGGTATAAGAGGGCACGAGACTTAAAGGACAGGGACCCAGCCTTGCAAAGCTCTGGTATTAACGATTTCCAAGCAAACGAAAAGAACGCCCAAACGCTCTACCGTGGGCACGAGCTTGGAACATTTAAGAAAACAGAAAGTCAGCAGTGGCTTTGGGTGGTCGTTCGGGTCGCTTCGGGTGGGACTCTGTAAACCACGATAGTAACTCCGTGGATCCGCACGGCCACTTTGCGAAGCAGATCGTTTTCAACCCCACTTGCGGATAAGGAAATGGGGAGACTCGGAGGGATGAAGCGACCAGCCCTACACCGCACTCCCAGGGAGGCCAACTCTGGAACCAAACCAGGCCTTGTAATTCCAAAGCTCATGCCCCCGAACTACCACACTCTCGCGTCTCCTCCGGAGAGCGGGACCCTACATCCCTGGGCAGGTGCATGGACTAGAATGCAACCTTCAAACAACCCAGCAAAGTGAGATCACGACGCCCACTTACAGTCAGGGAGACGGAGGCAAGGAAGATTAAAGGTCCCCCTTCCGATGAGAATGTGAGTCCAGGGGACCGGGGAAGAGACCGTCTGGGCGGCTCCCGCCCCACAGCCTGGCGGGACAGGCCTCGCCGCGGAACCCCGCTCACGTTGCGGGTGGCCGGGAGCGACGAGGACGACGCGCGGGCGCGACCAATGAGAGGCGACCTTCCCGAGCGGCCCGGCGGCTGTGCGGCCAATCCGCGCGGCGCTGGCGGGGGAAGGGGCGGGTGCTCGGGCGGCTCGCGTTAGGCCGCGCCTCGGGGGCCCTCGCCCCTCAGAGGCCCCGGGGCCGCCAGGCTTGGGCCTGAGCCCTGGGACGCCGCGAGGCTAGGCGAGACACGTCCCCACAGGCAAAGACCTCGCCCGAGGGCACCGCCCGAAGCACGGCCCGCATTCCGCTCTCGCCCAGAGGCGCGGTCTTTGCTTCCCAGGGCTCGGAAGTGTCAGGAGCGCGGCATCCCTCCCTCAGCGGGGTCCCGAGAGGCCACTCTGCTAGGCCGTGCACGCCCCGGGTCTCACCTCTTGGGGATACGGGAACGGAGAAGGTAATCTCAGCCGCGGACTGTAGCCGGCACTACCCACCCCTGCTGCCGCTCCGCCTCACATTCAAACCCCGGCAAAATGGCGCGGCGGCGAGGCTGCGGCCGGGGCGCATGCGTGAGCGGGGCAGAGCCGGGGAGGCGGGGCCAGGGGCGCTCAGGCCCCACCCAGGCTCGAATGGCCAATCGCGACCGGCTCTGTGTTTGCGCTGACGTCACAAGCGACAATGCCCTTTGGCTCAGACCGCGGCTTGGAGCATCACAATCCCCATTTTCTGAGAACCGACGTTGGTTCAGGGAGTGGCCGCCGGAGTGCGACCTAGTCTGATGTAGGGCTGCAGGGAGGCACGTAGTAGGTCTTCTATAGCTGTTGAACGAATTGCTCAAAGTCACGTCCATAACCTCTCAGACCGAGGAGAACTTTCTGCCCCTCTCAGAGCGCCGGTTTTAGAGGAAGAGGCAGATCTTGGTAATTTCAGATCTTGATACGCACGAGAACATTTAAAACGGTGATACGACAGGCAGTGACTTGGAAGGTCATTGGTTGGTCAGAGAAGACCTCTGAACAAGTGACACTTGACCTGCATTTCAACAAGGAGACAGCTGTGTCAAGATCCTCCTGGAGAGCATTCCAGGAGGAGCGGTTGTCAACAGCCTGGGCTGCTCTCAGGCAGGAGTGAGCTGACCTGGGGCTTAATGAAGTGCAGAGACGCTGGAGATGAAGGCCAGCAGAGGCCAGATGATGTAGGCCTCTTAAGCCCTGTTTAGATTAGGTATCACTCTCAAGGCATCCAAGCCTACACTTTAAAAGGCCCACCAGTTGCTGTGTGGGAATGGAGTGTATGGGGGTGGGGGTGAAGAGCCTGAAGCAGGGAGCCTGGAGAGAGAGGTGGAGCCATGGTGCCCCGGATTCCAGTGAGTAGCTGTGCATAGGGAGGCAAGTGAACAGCTTCAGGATATACTCTAGAGGTAGAGCCTGTGGGATCTTATGATCCATAAAGTGTGACAATGACAGGAAGCAATGAGGACTTAGGGAAATCCCAGCCCTCAGTTTCAGCCACCAGCAGGCCCAGGCCCACCTGTTTCAGAGCCCATCCCTTGCAACTGCTAGCTTGCTACCCTGGGGACTGAAAGGCGTGTATCTGGTTATCAGTCGAGGGAACAAATATTATAAGAACACAGAATTAGGGGCGCCTGGGTGGCTCAGTGGTTTAAAGCCTCTGCCTTCAGCTCAGGTCATGATCCCGGGGTCCTGGGATCAAGCTCCACATCGGGCTCTTTGCTCAGCAGGGAGCCTGGTTCCCTTCCTCTCTTTCTGCCTGCCTCTCAGCCTGTGATCTCTGTCTGTCAAATAAATAAATAAAATCTTAAAAAAAAAACAACAACACAGAATTACATAGGCATTGAGAACTGCAGCACTCTCAGCACATCATGAGATGTCCCAACCTCTGCAGTGAGAGATGACCAAACCTGAACATGGTTTCTAGCAGTATACGGCCCTGATCCTAGGATGACCCCAGTGGCCCCCACCCCCACCCGAAAGCGCTCCGCCCCCCCATCTCTCTGCCTGCTTGTGATGTCTGTCAAATAAATAAATAAAATCTTTTAAAAATAAAAATAAAAAATAAAATAAAATACCCAATCCCTTCTGCACGGTTGGAATCAACTCTCTCTCTAGCACTGTATCTGAATGAAATCTGTTTTTACTTCTTTAACGATGTCCAACTTTATCTTTGACCACATCCTGGCTATGAACATGTAAGAGCAACTCCCAAGATTAAAATGCAAAAATTGCTCTGTTTGAGTGAAAGGGTCATGGATGTAACTTTTATTTATTTATGTATTTATTTATTTATTTATTTAAGACAGAGTGAGAGAGAGAGCACAAGCAAGGAAGGGGGTCAGTGAGAGAGCAAACTCCCCACTGAGCAGGGAGCCCAATGCGGGACCCAATCCCAGGACCCCAGGGTCATGACCCGAGCCAAAGGCTGAAACTTAATGACTGAGCCACCCAGGCATCCCTGGGTGTAACTTTTTGTAAAATTATTCAACATCTCTTCAGTCCACAGACCCTGAAAGTTCTGGCCCCTGCCAACCTTTCTGACCTCATCGCCTTCCTCCCTCTCCCTCTCCACCCTCACTCAACCTAGCCGCCTGGTCTTCCTTTCTGTTCTTCCAAGCTCCAAGCTTATTCCCACCTCAGAGTGTTCATACTTGCCCTTCCCTCTGCCTGGAATGCTCTTCTAGACCCCTGAGTAACTGGCTCCCTCTGTACATCCAGATTCCTGCTCAAATGCCACCTCCACAGAGAGGCCTTCCACCCTGTCTGAAATTGCTCACTCACCACACCCAATCACTCGACATTTAGGGGTTCCAGATTTTTTTTTAAATATTTTATTTATTTGACAAAGAGAGTGGGAGATCATGAGCAGGGGGAAGGGGTAGAGGGAGAAGCAGACTCCCCGCAGAGCAGGGAGCCCGATGCAGGACTTGAACCCAGGACCTTGGGATCATGACTTGAGCCGAAGGCAGACGCTTAACTAACTGAGCCACCCAGGCACCCATGTTTGCCAGATTTAGCAAGTAAAATACAGGACACCCAGTTCAATGTGAATCTCAGAAAAGCAATGAATGATTTTTTTAGTATAAATGTTGCATGGGACATACTTCTAAAAGGTCATATATCGTTTATCTGAAATTCACATTGACTCGGATGTCCTGTATTTTATCTGGCAACCTTAGCCTCAATCTATCATTGTTTCTTCAAAGCATTTATCACTTTGCAATTGTCTTTGGGTTCTTTTGTTTTGTTTTTAAAGATTTTATTTATTTATTTGACAGAGAGAGATCACAGTAGACAGAGAGGCAGGCAGAGAGAGAGAGAGAGAGAGAGAAGGAAGCAGGCTCCCTGCTGAGCAGAGAGCCCAATGCGGGACTTGATCCCAGGACCCTGAGATCATGACCTGAGCGGAAGGCAGGGGCTTAACCCACTGAGCCACCCAGGAGCCCCGCAACTGTCTTTGTTAATTGCTCCCCCGACCCTGCCATCAGCTTAAGGACTCTATTAGAACAAGGACCTTATTTATCTCATTTACAGCTGTGCCCCCAGCACCTAGCACACAGCACCTGCTCCATAAGTATTTACTGAATGCTGAATGAAATGCCCTATATAGATAAAGTCTATTGAGAAAAGTATGTTATTAGGGCACTAGGGGAAAAGATATATTTTTACCATTGCAGCAACAAGTAATTGATCATACTAATCTGCTTTCCTAGACAAAGATTTTCCTCCAGTCCTGGTGAGAACAACTGTAATGATTTTAACAGTTTCCCATCTTTGAACGCTAATTGCGAAGGAAGCTGGCTGGCATGGAGTGTAGGTCTACCATCTCTGCCAGGAAGCCCTGGAGTGTGCCAAGGTTATCATGTCTGTGGACATGTCTAGTGGCGCCCACTCCCCTTGCCCTTTGCAGCGGAAGAAGAACCATGCAGGTGAGGGTCACAGAAAGGTTGGTGTGTCCTCCTTCTCCAGTCTCCACGGGTGATACCTGAAGGCTCCCTTGGGAATCTCTACCACCTCACCCTTCCCCACCCCATCATGAGCACACACTCCCAGGTTTGCTACAACTGCCAATGTGCACATGGTGAAAAATTCACTCGGTACAAACATGAGAGGATTTGGTCCTTTGCTAATTAAGACATGCACTGTAGGTAATCTATTATGTTCTCTATGTCCTTTTACTTAATTTTGCTTTATCAGATGTTCTCTGAGAGGCATGTTGGTGTCTCACCAGGATTCTGGCTTTGTCACGGTTAAAGTGTACTCAGTTGTCTTGTTGTATGTTTTGAAGCTATCAGGTAGATTAGGCTCATGCTATTCCTTCCCAGTGAAGTCTGCCTACCACCTGACGATGTGAAATATTCCTCTTTGAGCCCTTCAGACCTCTCCTCTTCCACTTCTATTTGTCTGACATCAATATTGTTAGACCTGCTTTCTTTTGGTTAACGATTTCCTGGCATATCTTTTTATCCCTCCTGCTTTGTTGAGATAGAATTGACATATCCTGACACATCTTTTACCTGACCTTTACTGTCACTCTTCTTTGATCTGTTGTAGCATACTAGTTAAGAGCATGGGGGCACCTGGGTGTGTCTGCCTTCAGCTCAGGTCATGATCCCAGGGTCCTGGGACAGAGGCCTGCATTGGGCTCCCTGCTCATTGGGAAGCCTGATACTCCGTCTCCCTCTGCCTGCTGTTCCTCATGCTTGTGCTCTTTCTCTGTCAAATAAATATAATCTTAAAAAAAAAAAAGCATGGACTTGACTACCCAGGTTAAGACCTTCATGTCATCTGTATGACACTGGGCAAGTTACTTATAGTTGAGCTCTCTGATCTCTACAGGAGTGTAGGCAATAGTAATTTGCTTTTCAGGGGGCCTGGGCACATGAGAGCCAGGAAAGATGAGGCCTGTGGAAGAGCATCTGAAAAATATCAACTGTTTGATGGTGTTAGCTCTTATCTCCATCCCGAAACCGGGTGGCAATATATTTTTTACATCCTCCCATTGTCCCCAGTCTGGCATTTTCCCAGGTGGTACAGCTGTAGACCTGGCCAGGCCTTTGGACCTTGGCTTGGCCCCTATGCTTTAGAGGTTGTGGCTCTGGTCTGCTCCAGCTGCCCACAGGTGAGGGGTCCATGCACCGAGTGGGTGGGCGTGTTCACCCAGAACCCTTATCACCTCCTTTCAGACCTCTTTCTGGTTTGCACAGGACCCTGGAATTCCCCACCGACAAGCCCCAAGCCCTCTTGCAGGGTCTGTGGAAATCTCTCGGCTGGGTCACTCCTGAGAGCAGATACATAGCTGCTGTGAGCGAACACCCCTCCACTGGCTGTATGACTTGGGGACAGATGTGTTTGCAGGGGGTTCAGACAGAGCTGCATACCCAACACATATATTCAGAGCTTTGTGGTACAGGTTGAGGCTGGGGGTGGGAAGAGAAAGGGTCAGGACAAGGGCTGATTTCTTCCCATACTGCTGGGTTCTGTCCTGGAACTCTGAGGAGCTTGAGAATTCAGTGTTTGACTTCCAGGTGTTGCAAAGGTTTTGTCAAGGAAGGAGGATGGGATGTGTTTTCAAATATTTACTATTTTGACATATAACTTTTATTTATGTATTTATTTTAACGATTTGGTTTTTTAATAGTTCTTTTTTTTCTTTTTTTAAAGATTTTATTCATTTATTTGACAGACAGAGATCACAAGTAGGCAGAGAGACAGGCAGAGAGAGAGAGAGGAGGAAGCAGGCTCCCTGCTGAACAGAGAGCCCGATGCGGGACTCGATCCCAGGACCCTGGGATCATGACCTGAGCCGAAGGCAGAGGCTTTAACCCACTGAGCCACCCAGGCACCCTGGTTTTTTAAAAAGATTTTATTAATCTATTTGAGAGAGAGAGAGAGAGAGAGAGAGAGAGCAGGGAGAGGGGCAGAGGAAGAGGGAGAAGTGTACTCCCTGCTGAGCAGGGAGCCCGATGTGGGATTCGATCCTGGGATGCTGGATCCTAACCTCAGCCAAAGGCAGACCCTTAACTGACTGAGCCACCCAGGCCCCCATATTTATTTATTTTAGAAAGAGGTAACAGGAAAAGGAGGGGCAAAGGAGAGGGAGAGAGAATCCCAAGCTGACTCCACGGCTGAGCGAGGAGCCCGATGTGGGGCTCAATTTCATGACCTGGAGATCACAACCTGAGCTGAAATCAAGAGTCGGACACTTGGGGAGCTGGGTGGCTCAGTTGGTGGAGCATACGACTTGATCTCGGGGTCATAAGTCTGAGCCCGTATTGGGTGTAGAGATTAAGAAAATGAATAAATAAATGATCAGTAATGTTAGTTCTTTTAAAAAGTGACGTTAATAGCCTGCTTATTGCTGATGCCCCCCAAAGGGGCAGAAAGTTAGCACAAATCCTTCTGTACACAGAGTTCTTTTTTTTTTTTAAGATTTTATTTATTTACCTGACAGAGATCACAAGTAGACAGAGAGAGAGGAGAAAGCAGGCTCCCTGCCGAACAGAGAGCCCGATGTGGGGCCCGATCCCAGGACACCGAGATCATGACCTGAGCCGAAGGCAGAGGCTCCAATCCACTGAGCCACCCAGGCGCCCCTGTACACAGAGTTCTTTATTCCAGCTTCCGTGAGCTGTCCCACTGGCCTCTCATATAGAATGGTGCCTGGTTTTTGCTTGCTTCTCAGAAACCCATAGCACTCTGGACAAGAAAATCAATATGCTATCATTTAAGCTCAAATTCACTCAAGCTAAGAAGTTTACCAGAACACATGGTGCTTCTTGAACACAAATCAAGATACATTCTTCAAGCAAATCTAAATTAGGTCGGTGAAGGAGCTATAGAAGCTTTATGCAACGATGGGGAGTCTCTGAGAAAGATGAAAACTGCCTTATATAAAAATTATCTGCAAAGGCTCAATCTTCAGTTGAGCACTAGATAAAGCTGGCTTGTGTCTGGAAACAGACATGTTTAAAAATATTAAAGTCATTTCTGCCAGAATCCTCAGCGGAGTCCTCAACCCTTCTCCTGCTGTGGCTATGTCGTGGCATTTACTAAGCTGCCACTCCCAAGATGTGTCACAGATAACTAACTCAAGGAAGATTTGGCAGGTTTCTTGAACTGGACAACAGGCATGTTACACGGCTTTGTAAAAATTCCGGGAAAGAACTATGGTCCTTTGAAAAAGGAAATGTACTTTTGTCTAAAATGTGTCCCAGGGAAGCCTGGGTGGCTCAGTTGGTTAAGCGGCTGCCTTTGGCTCAGGTCATGATCCCGGCGTCCTGGGATTGAGTCCTACATCGGGCTCCTTGCTCGGCAGGGAGCCTGCTTCTCTCACTGTCTCTGCCTGCCACTCTGTCTGCATGAGCTCACCCTCGCTCTCTCTCTCTCTGACAATAAATAAAATCTTTAAAAAAAAATAGTATGCTTAAAAAAAAAATGTGTTCCAGTCTGTGGGCAGGGAGGGTACCACTGCAGCATCATGATGAAATTACCTTGCAAAATGCTTAAATAATAGGATTTTAAGTAAATAACGTGGAGTTGGTTGGTCTTTCCTCAACCAGTGACCTCAGCATGCCCTCCTTTCTAAAAGTGTAAGCAGAAGTGACTTTTTTTTAAAACAGGAAGGCCAAAGAAAGCTGACCGTATCTGCCACAGACCCATACTTCTGGGTCCTATAACACCAAAGAAGCCTTTTTAGACTCAGAGTCAGATTAGTTCAGGGGCTTTCAACCTCAGCACCAGTCAGAACTTGAGGCTGGGTAATTCCTTCTGGTGGAGGCTGTTTACCAGCATCCTGCCCACCGCCTGCTGTGACAACCCAAAATGTCTCCAGACATTGCCAAGTGTCCCAAGTGCCCCCTGGGGACAGAAATGAAAATTCCTGGTGGCAGCAGGTTGAAAATGACTGCTCTAGATAAAACCCAGGCACTACTTGCTACGGTGAGATAAAGACTCTTTAGAAACCTTTTCCTTTTGTTCTTCACCGGAAGGACCTGATATGCAGGACCACAGAGTCATCGTTCTATTCTAATAAATTAATAAGGAAGGAAAGTATTTGTTCATTTCAGCAGGGGGAGTATTATAAATACAATGGTGGTTTACAATTTTACGGTATTTCAGAAAGAATGGATTCTGAATTCAGAGGCAGTAAAGCCAAGTGGCACCCTTTGTGAACCTTAGAATTGCCTTCCACTCAGTGTCCAAGTTGGCTACCCTGTCAGTCTTCCTTTGCAAATCTGCCCTCAATGCCAGCAACAGAAGATTTTTGTCTTCTTTTGGGAACTCACTCATTGGTCAAACTAATTAATGAGTTAAAGTGAATTCAAGAGATTAATAAGAATCTTCTCATGACTGGACTTTTTTCCGCTTTCATTGGGAGGGAAGAGGAAGAAATGAACCTTACTTAAAGTAATTAAACCCCACAATTAATATTCTCCCATTAGAAATTATTTTCGTTGGGCGCCTGGATGGCTCAGTGGGTTAAGGCCTCTGCCTTCGGTTCGGGTCATGATCCCAGGGTCCTGGGATCAAGGCCCATATCGGGCTCTCTGCTCAGCAGGGAGCCTGCTTCTTCCTCTCTCTCTGCCTGCCTCTCTGCCTACTTGTGATCTCTGTCTGCCAAATAAATAAATAAAATCTTTAAAAAAAAAAAAAAAAAAAAAAAGAAATTATTTTCGTTAACTATTGAGGTCAAATTTTACTACCAATTGAGAATTACAAGCTTATAGCTGCCACAAGAACAATTGTACCCAAAACTACAGGTTGAGATATACACACACACACATATATATATACACACACATAAATTATTATATTAAAAGCAGCTTTCCTTTTAAAACTTTATTGATTTACCACCTGATTAAAGCATGGGATTTTAACAGTATTATACATAATATTTTTTACATAGAAAACTTTACATAGCATTTCATATTATATAATTCGGCTTATTCTTTCAAAAATGTATACATCCATTGGGCAAGGAATGCTTTTCATTAAATTACCAATATTAAATGCACTTAATCATCGTGTATAGATTAAACAAAAGTAGCTATTAACTAACTTTTAGGCATTTTAAGGAGGTAAAACATACATTTTGCACATAAAGAAGTATTTGATGCAAATATGAAGAAAAAATTTTTAAAAAATTAGAACACTGAGAAAAACTACACCTTTGATGAGTGTCTTTTCTTTTGAGAGCAAGGATTTCCAGATAGACTCATTCTTTTACATATTCAGCTTTGGTTTCTTTGTTTCTCCAACTGCAAAGCTGCTGATAGCAAAACTCCAGGATTTCACATGAGTTCAAGCTACGTCTACTTTAACACAAATGTTAAAACAGAACTCAGAGAATGCAGCAGTAAGGATCTAGCTTCTGTCTCAACCAATATCCATTTGCATCGTAACAACAAACATCTGAATAGGACAGTCGTACTTGCCTCCGTCAGCAGGTTCCCTCAGTAACTATAAAAACTACGAAATGGAGAGCTGTAATCGCAAAACAACAAGAAAAAGGTCTAGGGTTTTTTTGTGGGTTTTTTTTTTTTTTTTGGCATTTTGTACAAAAGTCACCTGCCAGAGGAAAATGCTTTGTTTCCAGATATTATGATACAATTTCCATAATGTAGTTCTTTGGTTGTACGTGAGGAGTAACAGGAAAAAGGTGTATTTGACTCTAAAGATGCATATTAGCAATCAAATTTCCCATCCACGTTTGTTGTTAAGATGCCAGAGCTGGTGATTTCCCTAAAAGACAGCGCAGAAAAACAAAATTGCTCAAAGTAGCAGTGTTGTAACAAAAACTTCTCTAGAGAGCCAGCACATATAATCAACACTTAAAGCATCCTGACAAAGAAATAAGGCCTTGGAAATGCTTCATCTTCTCTAACTTTGCTAGTGAATGGCGTCCTGGCCCGGGGCTGCCGTCACACACACTCTCCTCACTAGTGTTTGAGTGGCACAAGCCACATTTACCATGAAATAGAACAGATTTATTCACAAAGTAGAATTTAGGCTGAATGGCTTATTAGTAGAGGTAAGGAATTCCTCTGTACTTCATGGGCCACTGGCAAGAAAAATTACCCCAAATGGGTTGACATCCCGGTTTTTAAAAGGTTCCATGCTGGTATGATTCAAATGCCTCCTTCAGAAAATCCAATGTTTTAAAAGACAAGAGTTAAAAAAAAATTCAAAGCTGAATGTTTGGGCATGGAACAAAATGAGCTCACACACTTCCCGCTCCGCAAGAGGTGGCAAGAATGAAAGGGAAGGCAGGAAGGCTCCGGTGCGGGGTCACCGTTGAAGACAACGGCACATGAGAACATCAGAAGGAAAGCAAAAGTCTCCAGGTGGGGACACAGTGGCACGTTCCTGCGCACGCCATCAGGACAGATGTGGATGGAGAGCACGGACATATAAAGGCTGTGACCGACCACAGTACCAGGGAGGGAGTCTCGGCTGCAGCATAAGGACGGAACGGATTCCAGGACAAGGTAATTCAAAGGTGCCGACGTTTTCCATTCACAGTAAAATTCTCCCACGGTCCTTTCCTCCCAAATTATACAGCTCCTCTTCTCTAATGTATGTAAGTAACATAAAAACCTAAACCTGCTCTTTTTTTTCCTTTGGTAGAGAAATTAAAATACTTTGGGGGAAAGAAAAAAAAAAAAAAAGAGTACTGCTGCCCCAAACCAAACATTCCTCAAGGCTGTAGAACACAAACAAATTTAAGAACTCAGTTTCTTAGGAAACAAAAGCACCAGAAATCCTTCTCTATGAAGAAAAAAATATCCGATTTTAGATAGGTTCCCTACTTGCTAACTTCTAAGGCACCAGAGTTGACATCAGTACAACCCAGTTTCCAGGACTGAAGGGCACAGGCCGGAGTCTGAGTGTGTTATGACTCCGTGTAACACTGCTTCCACGGCTGAGCGCGGCTCTCCGGAGCCCTGGGTGAGGGGGCAGGGTCAAGTGCATGTGCTCTTCCTCAACGACCCAGGGTAAATCCAGCTTCCCACCAGACCACCTGCAGGTGTCAGGCCCCATTTGCGGCAATCTTTTACATAAACTGCTGCATCAGGATTCAGTCCTAACTCCTGTTAAGACTACTGCACCTTTGTTAACACAGTAAGGGCCCCCAGAAGCCAACCCCCGCAAAGAATGCAGTTCCGAGGCTCGAGTTCTGGCACCTGGGCACAGGCCATCTCCCGCCATGGTCACAGTTCAGCCGAGCTGGCCCCACCACAGCACAGGCTGACTCTGGGTCAAGGACTCATGACACACGGCTGGGGAGTTTCGCAGGTGGCCCTTTTCCCACACAGCCACCATCCCTCTCTGGAGGCCCCTGAATGGGGACTGTGCAAAAGCAGGGACACTAAACTCACTATTCTGAGGTAAAAATAAAAGGTTTACTCAAATATAAATTAACTCTTAAATTACTTCATTTTTGTTACCACTTCATATATTAGATCAGAGGGTGTGAGATGGACAATCTATTTCAGAAATTTTCATACCCATCCACAAATACTTACTTCCAAGGAAGGCTAATCGTCTTCATTACATTTTTTACTTTTTCCTATAGACTTTTTCTCCCCAGGTTATTAAAACAGGGAGGGCCAGGAGGCACTACCTTTTTAAATTTTTTAACCTTGCAAGCTCTTAATTCGAACTTAATTAAACTCTGTTTTCAGTGAGATCTTCAATAATAGCTTTTCATAAAGTACTTTAAAAATCACTCAGACGTTAACGAAACAAAAACAACCCTTCTCCCCCACTTTCTCCAAACTAATCTAACTACGGCTGACTCACAACTGACAAAAACATCCAAAATTCTCCAACACACTCAAACGACGACAAAAAATCCAGCATATTTTAGGTGGCGTTTAGCCATTACAAGAAATTTTATTAACATACTCTCTAATAATCACGAGCCTCTACAGCTATGTTCAGTATTTTCAAGGAGAGCAACTTCCTCCGACAGAACACGTACAGCCGCTGATCATGGGACTCTGCTAGGAAATGGTGCATGTGCGGCGACAGGCTTGACAGTCTAGCCAGGAAGATGGAATGACGGAGATGAAACAGACTCCCCACCTACTGTGTTAACTGGGTATGCAACACTTTAATGGAACAGCACGTCTCAGCCAGGGACTGATGGGACCTGCGTCAAGGCCAGCTTCCTCCAGGCCATTCTGAGCTCCCAGATGCCGACTCCGTTTCTACGATCTGATCCTCCACGAGCTGTGCCAGGCAGAGGTGGCGTGAACGATCTGCAGAGCTGCAGCAGTGGCCCGCAGGGACCAGGGCTACCACACTGGGGACAGTGTCCCTGGTACCTGGGATGGCTCTTCCGGAATCCATATCTTATAGACAACACCTATCCGCAGGAAGAACTTGCGCAGAACTGCTCGGAGTTCAGGAATCAGGTCAAACTGCATAATTTCACACAAGTAGGGGTAGTACATAGAAGCGTGTGCTTTAAACTTGAGGTGGGAGAGAAGGAGAAAGATAAAATTAGACAAGGAGCTCCTTTTTCGGGCACTAGTTTCTCAAAAGTATTCATCTCGCCCTGGAACCTCCTGCAATATTGGTTTTTTTCTTGCTATTTAAAAAGTTGGTGGGAAAAATTAGCAAATTAGAATGTCTTTTAGTTATGTCTAACTCCAAACACAAATTCTTTGCGGGTAGCTTTGCTACCAAAGTCAACATTCAGATCAGCAAAGCAGATTCCCCCTTCTGAACCAGGGCTTTCCTCTCTGGAACCTCTCTTCCAACACAGCCACACTCGAAATCCTTGCCATTCAACTGCTGTGTGCATGGCTTCAACATCAGCCTTTCTCCACTGGGGATCTTTGAGAGAGAGAGTCCCAGTATGATACGAATTTGTAATGAATGAACTTTCCTCTAACAAATTTAGAATGGTGCTAGTTATGGAAGACGTAAGGAAATCATTACTTTAAATTCTGAGTAAAAAGGAACCCAAACCTAGGTCCTAGTGGGGACATTAGAGTTTCCTGGTGTTTACCTTTTCATCGTTTATTTTGAGGGTTTTTGTTAGAAGTAACAACAGAAGGCTTGTCCAGGCCTCTCGATGGCTCTCAGAATTCACGGTGATGAAGTAGGCAAGGGCCTCACTGCACACGCTGGAGAATGAGAGAGGGGGAGACACGTCAACCACACTGACCGCTCACATTCTACTGGAGGGGAGAACTTTTTTTTAAAAAATATTATTTATTTGACAGAGATCACAAGTAGGCAGAGAGGCAGGCAGAGAGAGAGGGGGAAGCAGGCTCCCCACCGAGCAGAGAGCCCAACGCGGGGCTCGATCCCAGGACCCTGGGATCATGACCCGAGCCGAAGGCAGAGGCTTTAACCCACTGAGCCACCCAGGCGCCCCTGGAGAGGAGAACTTTGTTCTTGCAACAAATAAGTAAGTAAATAAGTACTGGGCACCTGCTCTGGCCATGCCCGGAGCAAACCACTAAGCCTCAGTTTCCTCAACTGTAAAACAGAGAGAGATGACTGTACCAAACTCAGGGGGCTGCTGTGTAGTTGAAATGAACCGTGCCTGTTGATGTCTGCTTGGCCCAGGGCCTGCTCACAGCTTAGGGCCCAATTAGCGTTTGCACACAATGAACACAGAGCCAATCATCCACAGTTGACCACACACTGCCTTTCTCTCTCTCCTGTCACATAGAGTTGCTGCTACTTTTTCTTTTAATCTCCACCACCAATGTGGGGCTGAAACTCACCACCCCGAGATTGAAAGTTGCAACCTCCACCAATGGAGCCACAAAGGTGCCCCTCTAAGACATTTTCTTTTCTTTCTTTTTTTTAAAGATTTTATTTATTTACTTGACAGACAGAGAGACAGCGAGAGAGGGAACACAAGCCGGGGGAAAAGCAGACTCTTCACTGAACACGGAGCCCGATACAGGGCTCGATCCCAGGACCCTGGGATCACAACCCGAGTTGAAGGCAGACTGCTTAACTGAGCCACCCAGGTACCCTCTAAGACATTTTAAGTAGATTCCATAACAGTGGGATTACTGCATCAAAGAGAGAGATTGAACATTTTAAGGCTCCTGATTTTAATGCCACCTGCTTTCTGGAAAAATCCCCTCCCTGTACATTCCCACTAGCATTAGGAGCAGGAGAGTGTATGTCTTATCACATGGCTGTCAGCACTGCATGTTAATGGTTTTAAATCTTACAAGAGTGTAAAGGGCTTAGGCATAGCATCTCACTCATAGGAAGCTGGGTGGCAAAGATCTACTTTTCTGTCTGGGGCTCTCTCCATGCCATCCCACTTTCTCCCCATTGCTGCATTTCTGTGTAATCTAAGGACAGCATGATAATCCACATGATTCCAATACATTTCTCTTGGGAAGAAGGGAGGGTGGGAGGTTAGAGCCGACATCACCCTAAAGGGACTTCACTCCAGGCCTGCTGAGTTTTGTTTTTTTTTTAAAGATTTTATTTATTTATTTGAGAGTAAGAGAGTGACCATGAGTGGGGCAGTGGGGGAGCAGAAAAGCTGGGCTGTACAGAGGGAGAGGGGGAAGCAGACTCCCTGCTGAGCGGGGATGCGGATGCGGATGCGGGGCTTGATCCCAGGACCCTGAGATCATGACCTGAGCCGAAGGCAGATGCTTAACCAACCGAGGCACCCAGGCGCCTGCTGATCCTGAGCTCTAAGCATTTCTTACTGTCTGTGTTTCTGAGCCTTAAGAAACTTAGGAAAGAAATGAGGTCCCGCCCTATTCAGGGCATTAAGAAAAGTGAAACACAAGTGCTAGCAAATTGAAGAAAGAAGCAAAAAGGAAAGTAGATTGTGAGGGGGCTAGCACGTAGGTATTTTTCTCTTATTCTTTTCAATTCAGAGTATCCTTGTGATGCATTTTTTGTCTTATGGATAAGACATTTAATCAGAAACCAGTCTTCTTACGTTAAAAGTCGCTGCTGTATTTCCTCCCAGGAATCCCTGCGGTTCTCGTCAACATACATCCGAAACAGGATCCTTAGACAACAGGCCAGGCTGCTGGTTTCTTGCTTTAGAAGATTAGGTTTAGATTTGCCCTTAAAACCTAGAGATTAGACAGTCATGTGAACAGTGCACACTTCTAGGATAATGCTGAGAAATCATGCATTACCTAGTTACTTTAGGGAACACCGAAAGAAATATTCCACATTCTTCTTTTTCAACTGAAGTGTAAGTGACATACAATGTTACTCTTAATCACATCTCCTTAAACAAAGCAGTACGAATCAGCCACAGAGATGTGTGAACCACTCTCACAAGCAAAGCCTTATCGCAGGCAAAGGCATAAATCATCTAGACTTGTTAAAGCCATAAAGAAAAATGACATTATAAAATTGTGGATTAAAATAGGAATTTGGGAAGAAAATTAATGGTTATCCAGTAATAACGAAAGTTATATAACATGAGACTCCCACTGTCACCTTACATATATCACTTACCTCCAGGGTTTATGTATGTATTTTTGGAGGTGGCCAAGAGAGAGAACCCCTAAAAACCTCAGCAAATGTAGTACTGCTCTCTGTTTCTCCAAGACTACCAGAGTTTTTATATCGTATTTAACTACAGAATTTTATTTATTATTTTTTAAAGATTTTATTTATTTATTTATTAGAGAGAGAGAGCAAGAGAGAGAGAACACAGTCGGGGAGGAGGAAGCAGGCTCCCTGCCAAGCAGGAGCCCGATGTGGGGCTCAATCCCAGGACCCTGGGATCATGACCTGAGCTGAAGGCAGATGCTAACCAACTGAGCCACCCAGGAACTCCAAATACATAATTTTAACCTAATGTAAAAAGTCTTGGTTTGCTAGATCCGTTCAGTCTCTATCTATCAATTCATTTTCCCAGCAAATACTTCCTGAAAATCTCCCACGTGCCAGGCGGTAGTATTCTTGGTCCTGGGATGCAATGTATCCAGCATGTCCTTCTTTTTCCCTTAAGCATGAACTATCTGGCAAGTTATTCCAGCTAAGTGTACAGTATCAGGAGTTTCCCAAAGGCTTTAATATTTCAGGATGGTGACCAGTGCGGCCACCTGTTCTGGCTGCTGTGTGGCCTTACCTGCTCTCCACAGGACGGTCCGTTGCTCATAATTGGAGTTGAAGGCCTTTGAGAATGAGTGGGACTCCTGCAGGCAGTCCAGCAGCTTGAAGAGGTGCTGGGAAGACATGCACTTGTACATGCCCTGATCCTCTGTTTCTATGTGGATCTCTGCATCCAGTGTGTCTTGCTAGAAGGGGGAGTGCGGGAGAGCTAAGTGAGGACGAGCTGGCTCTGGACATCAAGGCAGCCCTCAGTCGCCGGAAGTCGTCCTCTGTCTGAGAATCACACACCTCATTCCTCACCACCCTGAACATTTCTTTGTTAGGTTCTGCTCACCGGCCGGGGGAAGAACTACGCCCAGCTCCCACCTGACGTCAGGCTTTTCGGGCCCAAGTTTCTGTTCTGTCAGTACTGCCTTTGCTGCGTGAACGTGAGTATGTGCTTCTCGTTATTCACCACAGGACTGCACTGTCCTCTCTTTTACATTTTAGAACGAAATCAGAAAACGAGAAAGTCAAACTGTATCGTATGGGCTAGAAGGTGTGAGTCTCACAACATGCTATGAAAGACGGAAACGGCTAAGCAAAGCCTGAGTGGGATCTTCAGCTTCACCAGGTGATTAATGAACGTAGCAAGCTCGAAAACTGTGTTTTTCAAATGTGAAGGGGAAAAAAATATAATAATAGGTATAAAATGCTAGAAATTTTTATTGAATATGTCGCCTAAAATGGGAGACATCCTTAGGGATTTTATATTTGTTGAGCCTTTTAGGATGGATCTATCCTTCTTATAAGCCACAGTATTACCGAAAAAGTAGAGTTTGTAGTATTCCCCAAATTGATCTATAAATCCAGTGCAATCCTTATTGAAATCCCAGATTACTACTTTGCAGAAATTGACAAGCTGGGTCCTAAAATTCATATGGAAACACACGTGACACAGTATAGTCAAAACGATGTTGATAAAAGAAGCACAAATTTGAAAGACTCATACTTCCAATTCAAGACACTGTGGTACTGGCATAAAGATGGGCATATAGGTCAGTGGAACAGAACTGAAAGCCCAGAAATAAATCCTTATATTTAGGGTCAAGTGATTTCCCACATGGGTACCAGAACAATTCACTGGGAAAAAAACAGTCTCTACGATAAATGGTGCTGGGACAACTTGATAGGCATAGGCAAAAGAATAAAGGTCAATGAATTGAGCAAAACAAACATAAAAAAAACTAAAAAATGGATCAAAGACCAACACGTAAATGCTACAATTATAAAACTCTTCAAAGAAAACATAGGACTAATCCTTGTTACCCTGAATTAGGCCATTCTTGCTTAGATAGAACACTAAGATTACAAGGACTCAAGAAAAAATGGAAACTCAGACTTCATTGAATTAAAAATTTTGGGGGCGCCTGGGTGGCTCAGTGGGTTAAGCCTCTGCCTTCGGCTCGGGTCATCATCCCAGGTCATGATCCCAAAGAGCCCACATTGGGCACTCTGCTTGGTGGGGAGCCTGCTTCCCTTCCTCTCTCTCTGCCTACTTGTGATCTCTGTCTGTTGAATAAATAAAGAAAAATCTTTTTAAAAAAAATTAAAAATTTTTGTGCTTCACAGGCCACCATCAAGTAACTGCAAAGAAAATAGTTGTAAATCATGTATCTGATAAGGGACTAGTATCCAGAATCTATAAAAACTCTTACAATTCAATGTTAGAAAGTTAAAATATCCAATTTAGAAATGAGCAAAGGATTTGAACAGACATCTCTCCAAAGATACACAAATGGCCAGTGTTCTGTGTTTACACACAGAAGATGCCCAACGTCCCTAGTCACTAGGGAAATGGAAACCAACACCACAGTGAAATACCACTTCCCACCCACAGGGATGACTGTGATAATTAAAATAAACAAACAAACCAACCAACCAACCACTGATGAGGATGTGGAGAACCTAGAGCCTTTATCCATTGCGGCTGGGAAGGTAAAACAGGGTAGCTGTTCTAGAAAACAGTCTGGCGATTCCTCAAAAAGACAGGCAGAGTTAACGTATGACCCAGCAATTCTACTCTTAGGTACGTGCTCAAGAGATTTTTTTTCTTAAAGATTTTATTTATTTATTTGACAGAAAGAGAGAGATCACAAGTAGGCGGAGAGGCAGACAGAGGGGATGGGGGGAGCAGGCTCCCTGCTGAACAGAGAGCCTGATGCGGGGCTCGATCCCAGGACCCTAGGGTCATGACCTGAGCCAAAGGCAGAGGCTTAACCCACTGAGCCACCCAGGCGCCCCTATGTTCAAGAGAATTAAAAACATGTCCACATAAAAACTTGTATAAATGTTCACAGCAGTGTTATTCATCATAGCTGGACATGGGAACATCCGTCTGTCAACGATGACTGAATGAACAAAATGTGGTACCGTACAATGGAGTATTATCTTATATATGAACACACATACACACTTACAGAGTAACATGGATGTTAACATGCTACAGGTACAGAGTGCAACGTGGATGAACTTGGAGAACATTATGCTAAGTGAAAGAAGCCGGACACAAAAGCTCACATTTGACATGATTCCAGTAATAGAAAATATCCAGATTAGACAAATCCATAGAGACAGAAAGGAAATTAGTGATTCTCAAGGACTGGGCTGAGGAGGGAAGGGACAGTGACTGCTAATGGTTAGGACATTCCCTTCAGCAGTGACAAAAATATTCTGGAATTAAACAGGGGTGATGTTTGCAAACTCTGTGAATACACCAAAACTCTGAACACTCATTTACGGATCTGCTAGTCCCTGGAGCACTGACATTTACAACCTATGTTGTAATGTTACTGTCCAACTTTTGGATACCCAATCCTCTGTCTCCAAGGGTAACATATTATATAAAAGGCTGTACATACAAAACAAAAAAGTAAACTTTAAATGAAAACTGGTATCTTTATCCATACATTTTCCTCTCATTTATGGTTAAACTGTATGCCAATTACGAGGAATAGTCCCCCTGATTAATAACACTCTTTTTTCAAAGCACCAAGGTGGGGATGGCATGTGACTAGGGGATGCTAGTAAATTGACTTTCTGAGAAATTTAAAGAAAAAAAAAAAGCCCTGATTTTTAGTGTTTGCTGACTGCCGTAGTATAAATATTCCCATTGCAACCTATTTCTCAAGCCACCAATAGGGCATGACTGAAGGCAGGGCTGGCGAGAGATGAGAACAATGGGCTCCTATGAGTCACAACGAGCTGGCCCCAGCACACCACCGCACCTGAGCAACCTCCCCACACAGGAGGACGTCCCCCTCAAAGCTGGTCTTCTTACCTGGGCAGCAACCATGTGCTCTGCATCCTCCTTCTTGCTTGTTGCAGGGTAGAACACAATGTTGTCGATGGTCTGTATCAATTCCAGCTGGACCACACACTTGATGAGGAGGCTGGCAAACAGTTTCTGATCTATATTAGATGATAAAGATTAACCCTAATAATGATTCAGCCAGTGCTGGATAAGTATTCCCCGCGCTCCTATTATGTGTTAGGCATGGCTCTTGAGGCTGTGGCAGAACAATGGAGAAGCCAGACAAAACCCCATGGCAGAGAGAGACAATGAACAGGATCTTTAAGTTTAAGGTACAATATGTCAGATGTCAACGACAAAGGTAAGAATGGGGAGAAAGGAGAGGTGGTGTCGGGGTGGGGTTGCGAGTTTAGACGAGCTGGTCAGGAAAGGGCTCCCTGCCAATGGGATGCCTGAGCAAAGACCTGAGGGGAGGGGTCAGCTACGCAGGGACCCCATCTTTCAACCAGCTGCTCTGCCACCTGTCGGACTCCTACAGACAGCTCCGGACGGTGCCCTAAGCACCCCAGGCCCCAGGTTCCTGTAGCAGCCGGACTCTCCAAAGTGGCTGCCAGTCAGTCTGAGGGGCAGGGGCGGGGCTCTTTTCTGCTCTTAGTTCCCTACGGCTTTCTGTCTGCTCTGGAGGTGGTATCCTTTCTGTATCTGCTTCCGTTTCCTTCAAGGATCCTCCTTTACCTCTTCTAGTGGTTAGCCATCTGTGACTAGCTAATAATTCTTTAGGTAGCATCTTCTCTGTTCAAATTATTGGTGTGGTTTCTGTCTACTGACTAGATGCTGGCTAATATTTCCTCCCTCCATCTTTGTCTTCTCACTTCCTGGGCTCAGGGGTGGCCCATGTCGGGCACTTCACTGGTGTTGATTGGATATAATAAAAGTAGAGATTCCTTATTCAACTTATTGTTATAGAATCAGAATGTTGAAACCATTAATGCGTTCAGTGATGGCAAATGAGGATGGGTCATCTCATCTGTTAAACTGTGTGTGTGTACTTATACAAATTCTCCAGCAGATTCAGTTTTAATTAAAGAAGAACATGGTGGAGTTGCAGCACATGTACATTTAACTTATGCCAATTCAGTGACGTCACCTTGGACCCAAAATGAAAAGGAAAGAAACAGTCCAAGTGGTGTGAGACTGTGCCCGCCGCCCCACTCACTGCGCTGATGCCCACACGGCGGGCTTGGATGGGAAAGTGTGCACGTTCCCAGGAGGAAGGGCAGGGCTCTCAAGTCCCACGTCCCTCTCAGAGTATAGACCTCTCGCTGCACCAAGAGTGGCTCTATTTCAAGAACTGTATGCGTGTCCCCCCCCCCCCCCAAACACACAAGCCAAGCCTTTCTCTGGAGCTGCTGAGGCAGGAGACTTGCTCCCTGGCCCCCGTGGCAGATACTGAGGAACAGTGGGTGAGTGTCTGACATGCTATCTTTCTAACAGATTCCAAGGGTGGTCATGTTTTGGTTGGGGACCACACATGGCTGTGTCTAATACACTGCTTCAGAAGTTAACAGCAGTGTCAACACCAACGGCCTGGCACAAGGAGAAGAGGGTGGGACTGCTCTGAAGAAAAGCAACAGGGCCACAGCTAGAAAAAGAGCAGACCATGAAACCAGGAGTGCTCCAGTTTCTCAGTCAGCTCGAAGTGTGTCTGAGTCCCAAACCTACTCCACAGGGGCAAGTCGTGTTATCTGTCTCGGTCCCAGATCACACAAACGTAAACAACGGTACCTCCTCAAAGGGCTCAAGGGACGATTACACGAGGTCACACACATGAAACACAGAGTGCAGTGCCTGCCTCACAGCAACTGTTAAACGCATTTTTTTAAAAACAACAGACAGTAAAACATAACCACAAGTAATGCTGAGAGGCAAACTGATAAAAGTAATCTGAAACTCATGTCCAGAAAAGGGATCTCTAACACATAAAAAGCTCCCCCAAACCAATAAAAAGATGAACAGCCAATATAAAATGAGGACCAGTTTGAACAGATGATGCAAAAACAGAAAGGTTCTTAAACACATGAAAAACTGCTCAGTTTCACTTAAAATTACTCCAAAGATAGGAAACATCACCTACGTGTTCCTGAGGATCATGTAAACAGGTACAACCTTAATGGGCAGGAAAATCTGTAATTATGTGTCAAAATGACAGGTGCGCCTCACCCAGCAGTCCTACTGCTAGGAATTTATTATACAGACACACATATTAGGTGATTCAGGGGAGTACTGTTTGTAACGGAAAAAGATGGGGAATAACATAAACGCCCATTAGTAGGAACCCAGTTAAGCACATAATAATACATCTATACCCTGGGATGACATACAATAAATAGTAAAAAGAATGTGAAAGCTTTTTAGGTACTGATTTTGAATGGTCTCAAAAATACACTAAATGAAAAAAGAATAACACATAGTATTCTGTAATTTGTATAAAAAGGACAGGAGGCTTCGTGTGTATGTGTGTGTGTGTACATATGCTTGTGTTTATGGCTATGCTATTTCTTGCATATGGATACAATTAGAAATGCACATAAGAAACTGGTGACACTGGCTGGCAGGGACTGGCAGACTGAGGCATGGGGTGGAAGAAAGGCTTATCATGTTTACCCTTTTGAATATTTGAATTATGTAAACATGGTATTTATTTAAAATAAATAAATGAAAACAACTAGAAAATGTGGCCTTACTTGCATAAGGTCTACCTTTCCAGCTGTCATCGGTCGGGTTAGAGAGTTGGCTCTGGCCTCTCTCAGAGGCGTTTTTATCTATGCTGCTTAGAGACTGGCGGTCCAGATCCATATCCTAAAAGTTAACCCAAAGAGAAATACAATGTTCACTGTCTTTATCCACAATTCAGTATCTGGGTAGAGATGTGCCTGTTTTGACACTGTTGGCCCAACTTGAATTTAGGTGTCTGGCTTAGCTTGAAGTAAAATTATACTGCCTGCTTAACTAGGCTGCACAGGACAGATTACGGATGTAATGTATTTTCTCCCTCCCATTAAAATTTCACATTTTCTTATTCCTACTTTGAAGGTGTTCCTCTATATATCAATGATTTAACAATGAGTGTGACATGGGGCACCTGGGTGGCTCAGTCAGTTAAGCATCCAACTTTTTTTTTTTTTAAGATTTTATTTATTTATTTGACAGAGAGGGAGTGAGTATAAGCAGGGGGAGCAGGAGAGGGAGAAGCAGGCTCTTCACTGAGCAGGGAGTCTGATGCAGGGCTCAACCCCAGGACCCTGGAATCATGACCTGAGCTGAAGGCAGACACCTAACTCACTGAGCCACTCAGATGCCCCCAAAGCATCAGACTCTTGATCTCAGCTCAGGTCTTGATCTCAGGGTTGTGAGTTCAAACCCTGAGTTGGGCTTCATGCTTGGTGTGGAGTCTACTTAAAAAACAAACAAAATAATGAGTGTGGCAAATTAATGAGGACAAGCTCAAAAACAAACTAGTAATAGCTAGCTTTTTAAAACATTGACAGATGACAGTTAACAAAAGATGTTTAAATAAAGTGCTTCATTTTTTAAGTTGCTATATCCGAGATGCCTTTTTTTTTTAAAGTAGGTTCCACACCCAACGTGGGGCTCGAACTCACAAACCTGAGCTTAAGAACTGCATGCTCCTCTGACTGACTCAGGCAGGTGTCCCCCAAATGCCTTTTAAAATCTGATGGCCAGGGGCACCTGGGTGGCTCAGTCGGTTGAGTGGCTGCCTTTGGCTTGGGTCATGATTCCAGGGTCCTGGGATCGAGCCCCGTGTCGGACTCCCTATTCAGTGGAGAGCCTGTTTCTTCTCCCTCTGCCTGCTGCTCTGCCTACTTGTGCTCTCTATCTGTGTCAAATAAATGAATAAATAAATTAAAAAATCTTAAAAAAAATCTGATGGCCTTACAGTTAGCTGGGAATAGAAGTTAATAATACAAAGCCCCTGTACACCAAGGTATTTAAAAGTGAGACTTGAATCAGAACTTCTCTATGTGGCCTCACACAGAAAATAAGAACCACTATCTCATGGGTGTGGAGGAAAGCATTCTTTATTTAAGAGGATAATAAATGAGGATAATTATATCAAGGCATTATTTCTATCAGCAAAACACCAGAACCAAGAGTTCAACAAGGGAGAATTTGTTAAATAGATTACATAACATACAGCCACTGAAAAATATGCTCTCAAAGAATATTTAAGAATATGGAGGGACGCCTGGGTGGCTCAGTTGGTTAAGTCACTGCCTTCGGCTCAGGTCATGATCCCAGGGTCCTGGGATCGAGTCCCACATCAGGCTTCTTGCTCAGCAGGGAGCCTGCTTCTCTCACTGCCTCTGCCTGCCTCTCTGCCTGCTTGTGTGTACTCTTTCTCTCTCTCTGGCAAATAAATAAAATCTTAAAAAAAAAGAAAAAAAGAATATTTAAGAATATGGAAAGGGCGCCTGGGTGGCTCAGTGGGTTAAGCCTCTGCCTTTGGCTCAAGTCATGATCTCGGGATCCTGGAATCAAGCCCTGCATCGGGCTCTCTGCTCAGCAGGGAGCCTGCTTGCCCCTCTCTGTCTCTCTGTCTACCTCTCTCTCTGCCTATTTGTGATCTCTCGCTGTCAGATAAATCTAAAAAAAAAAAAAAAGAATCTGGAAAAATGCTCACATGCTGTTAGGTAAAAATGTTATGTGCCAAGTATGCCCAAATTTCAAACATGTGTGGGTTAGATGTGTGCTGTTACACAAAGAAAAAATTAGAAAGGTAAACTGTGGTTTTTACTGGGTGAGGTGACTTAATTTCTGTACTTTCTAAAACAAATGCTAACGAACATATATAGATTTAAATCTTGCCCTTTTTTGTTTTTAAAGCCATCTCTACCCCCAACGTGGGGCTTAAACTCACGACCCTGAGATTAAGAGCTGCAAGCTCCACCATCAAGCCAGCCAGGTGCCCCTAGTTTTTTTTTTTTAAGATTTTATTTATTTTTTTGACAGACAGAGATCACAAGTAGGTGGAAAGACAGGCAGAGAGAGAGAGGAGAAAGCAGGCTCCCCACTGAGCAGAGAGCCCGATGCGGGGCTCGATCCCAGGACCCTGGGATCATGACCTGAGCCGAAGGCAGAGGCTTTAATCCACTGAGCCACCCAGGCACCCCGTGCTCCTAGTTTTTAAATCTTATAATCTTTTTTACTCACTTCCCTTCAGAAAAGGATAAACTCTTTGGATTGCTTAATTTTTTGCTCTAATAGGAGATCCGAGAAAAACAACAACAAAGAACCCTACCAAATGTTTTTCTGACGAATCTTCCTCCATTCCTGCAGGTCTCCAGGTCAACAAGCTGAAGGGAATGCAAGAGAAGGAAAATGATCCATGTGAAAGGCAACTTGGGAGTCTTAAGATGTCTGCCGAGCACGGAAATCAACAGCAAGAAGCACATGCGCACTCACACGTGTGGGATGGTTGTTTTGAAGATATCCAGCATACAAATGCATGTCTCATCCCAGACGTCCGGGCTGAATTTCTCCCCATTGGATATGACTAAGTTTTCTAAGCAATTGGTACCTGACCGAGCCAACTGCTCATTATCTGCAAAATAAAGTGATATTCATCACCAAACTTCCACTGCTGTTTTCATTCCCACCAGGGCACTGATGCTTCATATCATGGGGTGGAGATGACACGACACAGGGTGGGGAGGAGGGGTTCTGCAGGCTCTTATTTAAGGAAGCAACGGTCCTGACGGTATTACAACTTTTATTGTTTAAGCAGGCTATAAAGAGATAAAATTATTTATCATAGCTTTATTGCTAGGGATGGAAGAAGGCCACTTTGTTACTTAACTGGTTTCTTGTATGATGAATGGTAAAAGAGGAAAATATCAGACTGGCGTTTCTCCAAATTTCGTCCCTCAAACACTGCCATACTGGTATTATCTGTTTTATCATTTATTTTAAAACTGAGTCACTTTTTGGAAAAACTTAAAACACACTGAAGCTTTGTCCTAAGCCAAAACCATCTATAGAATCCAGGTCAAATGGGCTACATGGGTATTTTTCCTAGCATGCACTCTCTCAGCACTTAAGTACTCAAATGGAAATGTCCACTATGAAGCTGTTGCTACCTGACCCTCATTGTACATTTTAAAAACATTACAGAAAATTTCAAATGTAGACAAAAGTAGAAAAAAACAGTATAATATAGAAAGGCACATCTTCTAAGATATAATAATAATTACAACCCATCTTTAAGAAGTGCTTTATAAACTGGCGGGGGGAGATTGTTTTTATGCTCCAATTATGTAAAAATACACATTTTCACCAATTAAATTATATACTGTAATTCCTTGGCATTACCTTCTTGCTTTTACATATTGAAAAAATTCATCTCCCATTAAAAACTAAGGCAAGAAGAATGACAGCCAGAGACATAGCGAGTACCTTGTTTCACACACCACTGCAACTGTGCAAACACATCAGAAAGAAGTACTTCATTCAGAGCTTCATAAAACTGGGTAAACACGTCACAGATGGCATAGAGGGCGTGATTGCAAGTTGTCGTCATCCACTCAGATTTCTGAAAAAACAAAAAGGTAATGTTGAGAGGCCACTTTCCTTGTGGGGCGACGGGCACTCTCCTACATGATGGGCACAGCTGTTCTGGTGTGCAACCTGGCAGTATCCATCAACAGTCTTTACAACACTCACACCCACAGGTGTAGGAACAGGGCTGACAGGAACACACCCTAAGGAAAGAATCAAAGATCTGGGGTGCCTGGGTGGCTCAGTGGGTTAAGTTTCTGCCTTCAGCTCAGGTAGTGATCTCGGAGTCCTGGGAGTGAGCCCTGTATGGAGCTCTCGGCTCAGCAGAGAGCCTGCTTCCCCCCTTCCCCCCACCCCGCCCCCGTCTCTGCCTGCCTCTATGCCTTCTTGTGATCTCTCTCTGTCAAATAAATAAATAAAAATCTTTAAAAAAAAAAAGAATCCGAGTGTGAAGGTCTGTGAATAAAGATGTTTACACCACACTGACATTTACACATTGAAAACACAGATACGAACCAATACCCAGCAAGGCGGCAACTGAATTAAGTACATCTATATGAGAGAATATTAACACTTATTCAAAGTGATACTGACAAAAAGTTGTAATGATTTGGAAAAAGTGAATATGAGATTATGCTAACTATACTTTTTTACACCAAACATTTACCTCTGGTAATTTCATGGCACTATTTCAAGTATTTAATATAGAGAGAGATTCAGAAAATCATCAAATAGGGAGGGTTTGGTACTGGTAAACAAGATTCCAAAAGTGGAAGCCATAAGGGAAAAGACTGCTAGATTTGGCTCTTTAAAAACTAAAGTCTTCTTCTTTTTTTTTTTTTTTAAAGATTTTATTTATTAATTTGTCAGAGAGAGAGAGAGAGAGAGTGAGCACCGGCAGACGGAGGCAGAGGGAGAAGCAGGCTCCCCGCCGAGCAAGGAGCCCGATGCGGGACTCGATCCCAGGACGCCGGGATCATGACCCGAGCTGAAGGCAGCTGCTCAACCAACTGAGCCACCCAGGCAGCCCTAAAAGCTAAAGTCTTCTAAAATGAAAAGAAAATGAGCATAACAAAGTGGGCAAAATGATCTGCAATTTATGTAAGGACATGCTACTTTATGTATACACTGAAAAGCTCTTAAAACAATAGGAAAGAGGTGACTAACTCAAGAGATGGGCTAAGGATGTGAAAAAGCAATTCATAAAAGAAGAAATGTGGATTAGTAAAGTGAAAAAAAGTATGCAGGGGCGCCTGGGTGGCTCAGTGGGTTAAAGCCTCTGCCTTTGGCTCAGGTCGTGATCCCAGGGTCCTGGGATCGAGCCCCACATAGAGCTCTCTGTTCCGCGGGGATCCTGCTTCCTCCTCTCTCTCTCTCTCTGCCTGCCTCTCTGCCTACTTGTGATCTCTGTCAAGTAAATGAATAGAATCTTTTAAAAAAAAAGTTCCTTATAATAAAAAAAAAAAGTATGCAACCTCACTAGCAATTAAAAAACTTTGAGGCAGGGGCACCTCGTGGTTCAGTCGGTTGAACGTCAGACTCCTGGTTTCTCAGGGTCATGAGATCGAGTCCCATGTTGGGCTCCACGCTGGGCATGGAGTCTGCTGAAGATTCTCTCTCTCCTGGGACACCTGGTGGCTTGGTCAGTTAAGTGTCCAGCTCTCGATTTTGGCTCAGGTTGTGGTCTCTGGGTGTCTGGCTCTCTGCTGAGCAGGTTAGTCGGCTGCTCTCTCTCTCTCCCCTCCCCCCCCCCGCCATGTCCTCTGTTCATGCGTGCTCTCAAATAAATAAATCTTAAAAAAAAAATTCTCTCTCTCTGCTCCTCCCCACTCCCTTATGCATGTGCACTCTCTCTAAAAAAAAACAAACAAACAAACAAAAAACACAAAACAAAACGAAAAAAAAAACACAACAAAAAAACCAAGGTGCTTGGCTAGCTCAGATGGAAGAACGTGTAACTCTGTTCCTGTTTCATGAGTTCGAGCCCCATGTGAGGTGCAGAGAGATATGGAGAGTCAAGGTGGGCATGGAGAAACAGGGATGCTCACGCACTGCTCAAGTATAAATGGCTGCAAATTCATTTGGAAGTAACTTACAAGTACGTATCAAAAGCCTCAGTAATGTGCAAGCTCCAAACCTGATACACCACTTGTCCTAAGTAAACAAAGAAGAAAACAAGTACAAAGGTAGCGGCTAAAAATGTTCATTTCAGGGCTAAGAGAAACTGGAAATAATTTCTTATGGACCAGGGGATATGTGCAGCTAGAAATATTTTGCAGCTTTGAAAAAACATCATGAAAGACTCAGGATTGTAGAAAAGCACTTATGTCTTAAGTTGAAAAAGGCAGTTTATGGTGTGTGTGCTGGCATTCCTTTTTTTTTCTTAAGATTTTTTATTTTATTTTTTTAAAAGATTGTATTTATTTATTTTACAGGCAGAGATCACAAGTAGGCAGACAGGCAGGAAGAGAGAGGGGGAAGCAGGCTCCCCGAGAGGCAGAGAGCCCAATGCAGGGCTCGATCCCGGGACCCAGGGATCATGACCTGAGCCAAGGGCAGACACTTAACCAGCTGCCTTCGGCTCAGGTCATGATCCCAGCGTCCTGGGATCGAGTCCCACATCAGGCTCCTTGCTCGGCAGGGAGCCTGCTTCTCCCTCTGCCTCTGCCTGCCACTCTGTCTGCCTGTGCTTGCTTGCACTCTCTCTGACAAATAAATAAATTAAAAATAAATAAATAAAATACACCCCAGAAGCTCGAAGTGTAAGACTTGCATTGGGATCATGATGCAGCCCTGCAACAGATGAAAGCAGAGAGCCCCCTCCCACCCCCACCGCCATGTCCAGGGCACTGCTTCAGTCATCACCTACCTCCGACTGCTGCTCAGGGAGTTTCATATTGTCAAAAATCCTGAACACGATTCTGAACAGGTCCTGCCACCAGTGCTTTTCAAAGGTGTGACCGTAGCTCTTCATGATCTCAAACATGACCGTGAGTCCTCTGGAGGAACAAAGTCAGGCGCAGAGAGGGAATGGGGGAAGAGAGGAAAGAACAGCAGAGAAGAGAGGGGGAGAGCATGGGGTCAGGTGAGCAGGTGGCTGAGGCTCATTCTGTGGCGGAAGGGGCACCATCCTGGGACATGGTTACCTTGTCCGAACATCTAGCTTGCATCTGTTAATGATGCAGGAGAGCTCAAACAGGATGGGGAACCAGCCTCGGACCCAGACCCTGTCGCCAGGAGCCACATTCATGTCATCGCTGGTGTATTCTTGTAGCACCTGCCAGGAGAGTCACCTCTTAGATGCAGACTATACAAGCAAAGGAAGAAACTAAAAGGGAACTACACGAAGATTAAGGCCCCACACATTTTCCCCTCTAACAACCACCATTCAGCAAGGGCAGGATAGGAAATCCCCAGGAGGCAAACATAAGCCTCTCCCAAGTACATATGAGCAGTTATGCCTATGGACTTTCATGGGTTTTGGAATAAGCTGAGTGGGCAGATCACTGCCAAGTTAACTGAGGCACTAGAACATGAAGTCAGCTGCCCAAGGTCATGGAGCTAAGGAGCTGGCAATCTTTCCCAGTCTGGATGTGAAGCTCCACTCCCTGCCCTACCTCTGGGATTTTGAGCCCTTCGATCTCTAACCACTCTTGAAGCAAGGTACTGTCTGTTGTAATGAAATTTCTTTATCAGCTCTGGTTACCCAACATTAGGCAATTTCTCTCGGCGCCTCTGTCAATGCCCCCGTACAACGGGGACATAATTGCCAATCTCACAGGTCTGATGTGGAAACTAAACACATTGATACACAGAAAAGATCTGAAGGAGGGATCTGTGTCATGGTTTAGA
Organism: Mellivora capensis; assembly: GCA_004024625.1. Lineage (NCBI taxonomy): Eukaryota > Metazoa > Chordata > Mammalia > Carnivora > Mustelidae > Mellivora > Mellivora capensis. The sequence goes on along the minus strand of PISX010000782.1, from coordinate 204,123 downwards.
TGTGCTTATTTCTACCCAATTTCAGTGTCCGAGACTGCTATTTAAACCAAACCAAGTGGGCCTCTTTGGAAAGGTAAGACATGAAAGCCCCAAACATTTCTGGGAGAAAACAAAAGGTGATTTTTAAAAATGTAACTTCTCCAAAAAAAAAAAAAAAAAAAAAAAAAAAAAGTAACTTCTCAGCCATGTCACAATGGTAAAATCTCACTTTCTTAAGAGGGAGGTTTGTTTCCTTTCAAACAGAAACCTCTAGCTTCTTCAGCTTTGCCGCAATTCAAAGCTAAATACTATCATCTTCTACAAAACCAGTTCACAGAACACTAGGTATAAATTCAGTAGGAGTAGAAGAAGTAATTTCACACATACAAAATGAGAGAAGGGGTAGAACCCCAGTAACGGGCAGCATTTTGAAGTGAATGCCCAGTTTAGGGCAAACATACATTTCTAAAAGTGTAGTGGGGAACACTCTTTTCAATTCCTTTTTTCCTCAGTGCCCAAGAGGGAGAAGAGGAACTGACGTACCCGAGGCCTCTCGGAGACGTATTTCCCACAGAAGCGGATGAGCCGGATGGCCTCCATGCTCGTGTCGGGGAAGGCGGCATTGCAGGCGAACTCCGACAAGCACTTCACAGCGTCCTGAAAGGAATCGATGGCTGCAGGGAAATGGTGCTGGAAGATAGTTGCTGCGGAAACAAAGCCATGTTTTTCATAAGACTAGAGAGTTACAAGTGGGGATCCAACACCTCCCACCCTGAGGGGACTACTTCTGTGAAAATCTAAGAAAAGCATGTCACTATCTCTAGAAGACAGCATTTCTTATTATTCAGGAATGAATCGATTGGGCACTGCATGGGCTAAACTGGTTCCTGAGCTCCAGTACTTTCACTCATTCATTCATTCACTCATTCATTCATTCATCCAGCCAGCCATCCATCCATCAAACACTTACTGAGTGCCAACTATGAGCAAAGCACAGTTGTGGGCCCTTGGGACAGAGGTAACCAATGAAATTTCCTGCTTCATGATACTCGTGCTCCAATGGGCAAGACAGACAATAATCGCCTAAGCCAATACATATATAAAATATAAAATAATCTGAGGTTGGGTGAGTGCTGGGTGAGGGGAAAGAAGGCAGCAGGGGCTGCTTAGGCTGGGGGTCAGAGAAGGACTCTCTGAAGAGGCCCTATCAAGTGTCCCTAAGGAAATGAGAGAGGACAAGCCATGAGAAAATCAAGTTTCACCAGGATGCCAAGGTGTCCGTTTCAACTTCAGCTATTTTAGGTTGGAGCTGGAGGAAATGGGTAGGATAAACACTGATCTGTGTGTGAAGGTGGCCCTCAGTGGTCTGCCTGATGGAAGCTCTAGCCCTGGTTCAGTGACCCTGAGCACTCTCCTTTAATTCCCTGGCCATTCCCATCCCAGCACCACACCGCATGCTACCTGAGTGGAATGCTGCGAAGACAAAGAGAAATAAAGAAGGTCAATGAGCTAAGGGTGAAAGGCAATTCAGAAGTTTAAGGTCTTCCAAAATCCTACGAACATCACCTAAGACAAAATATAAGTAGCAAGAAGCTTCTTAAGAGTTAAAAGATCTCGGGGCACCTGGGTGGCTCAGTGGGTTAAAGCCTCTGCCTTCGGCTGGGGTCATGATCCCAGGGTCCTGGGATCGAGCCCCACATCCGGCTCTCTGCTCAGTGGGGAGCCTGCTTCCCTTCCTCTCTCTCTGCCTGCCTCTCTGCCTACTTGAGATCTCTGTCAAATAAAATAAAATCTTAAAAAAAAAATAGAGTTTAAAAGATCTCGGGATGCCTGGGTGGCTCAGTTGGTTAAGCTGCTGCCTTCGGCTCAGGTCATGATCCCAGGGTCCTGGGATAGAGTCCCCCATGGGCTCCTTGCTCACCGGGGAATCTGCTTCTCTCTCTGCCTCTGCCTGCCACTCTGCCTGCTTGGGCTCTCTTTCTCTCTCTTTCTGACAAACAAACAAATAAATAAATAAGAGTTAAAAGATCTCAAAAAAGATTAAAGCTAATCTGATGCTTTCTCACCGTTACAAAGGCCAAGATGAGTAAACAGCCTGTGGTGTGATGACAGGCAGGACTAGGGCCGTCTGGTCAGTCCAGAAAGGAGAGACACAGCGCCAACTCTGGGTGGGCCTGTCTGGGAGTCAATCCTGCCCCACCACTTCCTAGCTGTGTGACCTCAGGCAAGTTGTTCTACTTTACTTTTCGGTCCCTCAGTTTCCTCTCTGGTCAACAGTGGGGAGTATTGGTACAGCTAGTTCTCGTCACTCATGGTAGTTGTGTTCTATAAGTTGACTGTGAACACTGACCACGCCCAACGGGGAAGAGCCACTGCTCCCAGGGGAGGTGTGAAGGTAGGTTCTGCGAGCCTCTGGTCACCATGTTTTAATCAACCAATCAATGCAGAACCTTGTTTCATGTGTGTTTCAACACACGTAAGACATGGTTATTTTATACATAGTATTGGGTTCATTAACACTGAACTTTTGGCCAACAGCACTTTTAAGTCAAGCCTGAATGGAGCTTATCGAAAACATACATTTTCTCTATAAGGCACATCACAGCCTTCCTGTGCTCAGGGACACCAGACAGTACTCCAGCACTGTGCTTCAGGGCCATTTTATTTATTTATTTTTGCTTTTAAGATTTTATTATTTATTTGACAGAGAGAGAGACAGCGAGAGAGGGAATGCAAGCAGCGGGAGAGGGAGAGGGAGAAGCAGGCTCTCCGCTGAGGAGGGAGCCTAATGCGGGCCTCGATCCCAGGACCCTGGGATCATGACCTGAGCTGAAGGCAGATGCTTAACGACTGAACCCCCGGGCATCCTATGTATTTTTTAAGATTTTATTTTATTCATGAGAGACAGAGGCAGACACAGTTGGAGGCAGGTGTGGCACTTGTTCCCAGGACCCTGAGATCATGACCTGAGCTGAAGGCAGATGCTTAACCGACTGAGCCACCCAGGCGCCCCCTTCAAGGCCATTTAAAATGGTGAAGTCACCAATAAAAAGATGTTGCTGGCAGTAAGTAAACCACGGAAAGGAGATTTACTTATTTATAGTGAGAGAGCTGAAACAAGAAGGCAGAGGGTCACCTTGTTAGCCTTGGCTGGGAACACGTGCCTGGATGACTCAAGTACGTCCCCGATGAACGCACCCACATGTCCACAAACAACCAAGAAAGTGCTGGGAGCACTGGTTTTGTGGTTACGAATAATGAGAATCGACTGTTTCCTTCACAGGGTTTCTGTGCACATGTCTAAGCACATGTTAAGAGCTCAGAATACCTCCAGGCACGTTATCGTATCACAGCAGACCTGAAACAAGGAAGCCTCTTTTCGGAGTAAAACAGGAAATAAGTGGTCACCCTTCTAGATTTGCAGGTGCAACATTAGAGCCACTTACTGACGATGTGGCCCGTGGTCTGGAAGGCCAGCTCCACAATGTTCCCGTCATGATCCGAGGCTGCCTGGTGGAACACAGCAAAGATGTTCTTCCAGCCCGAGCGGATGTTGGCTGCCTGGGAGTTGACCATCTGAGCAACACAGCGGATCACCATGTCCCGGATGGTCGGAGACCTAAGGAAAGAAGGGAGCAGCCATGTCACCTGTACTCTGAACAGAGGAAGAGAAATGAACACGGCATCACCTAGAAGCAGGGCATTAAAACAACCTGCATTTTTGGGGCACCTGGCTGGCTCAGTGGGTTGAGCCTTTGCCTTCGGCTCAGGTCATAATCTCAGGGTCCTGGGATCGAGCCCCGAATCGGGCTCCCTGCTCGGCGGGTAGCCTGCTTCCCCGTCCCCCTCTGGCTGCCTCTGCCTACTTGTGATCTCACTCTCTCTCTGTCAAATAAATAAATAAAATCTTAAAAAAAAAACAACAACAACAAAAAACCAACCCTCGTTTTTATTTTTATTTTTTTGGAGCCCGACATGGGGCTTGAACTCATGAGCCTGAGGCAAAGACCTGAGCTGAGATCAAGGGTGGGATACTTAACTGAGCCACGCAGATGCCCTCCCCCACAACAAAAAAATGCATTTTCTTTTTTAAGGATTTTATTTATTTATTTGACAGAGAGAGAGATCACAAGTAGGCAGAGAGGCCGGCAGAGAGAGAGAGGAGGAAGCAGGCTCCCCGCCGAGCAGAGAGCCTGATGCGGGACTCGATCCCAGGACCCCGAGATCACGACCCAAGCCGAAGGCAGAGGTTTAACCCACTGAGCTACCCAGGCACCCCCCAAAAATGCATTTTTAAAGGCAGATTTTACATAGTAATCCACATTCACTACAAAAAACTAAACTAAATACAACAACAAAAAACGTTAAGACAATCACTGCGCAGATGCTTTCCCAGCACTGTCTTCCCACCTCCTTGATGAGAGAACTCTGATTTCATGCAGGCAGCGGCATGCCTGACCTCGGGGAGCCAGTCATGCCCAGGACAAGAAAACATGACAATCTTGTCTCATGTGCCAGGTCCGCCATGCCCCAGTTTCCCTTGCTGCCAGGAGAGCTGCATAACCTGTTCTAATGACACGTAAGAGAAAATCTGGGGGAATGTGAAGGGGAGGGGTTTCTACTATAGTTTTTTGTCTTAAAAAGAATACACATGGTAGGCTCTGCCCCCTTTCCTGGTACCCCTCCCACCCCCCCCTTTTGATGCCTGGAGCTAGAGCCTCTGTTTAGCATCATAAAACAACAGGCTCAAAGATAAAAAGTGATCCTGTGGACAAACAAAGGAACAGAAAGAAGCTGGGTCCTTGGGTGAATGGATGGCTCAGTCAATGAAGCGTCTGGCTTTGGCGTGGGTCATGATCCCAGGGTCCTGGGAGGGAGTCCCTCATGGGGCTCCCTGATCAGCACAGAGTCTGCTTCTCCCTCTGCCTCCGCCCCTGCCCCCCGCTCTCTCTCTCTCAAATAAATGAATAAAATCTTTAAAAAAAATAGCAAAAAAGAAAGAAGCTGGGTCCTCAATGACAACTTGGGCTATGGAACTAAAGTTGGGGCTGCCCGCCTCTGACTTGTTAGGTAAACAATACACAGCCTTGTGGTTCAAGACACTGTTGGTCAATTTTTGGCCTGAAAACCTTTACACTGATGGTACTCATGTTTCTGAGTCCTCAGAGATGACTACTCCTAAATTCTTGGTGCATATCTTCTTAGATTTTTAGGCAGGGATATATGTGTAGGATAAACACATATACACGGACGGCAATATACAAATGTTCATTTAAGATGCAAAATTTTAAATTTAATCATTAGAAAAACCAAACCTGAAGACAAAAAAATGGCCCATTTTCTGAAGCAGCTTTAAGGTTCAACATGGTGTTACCTAGATATTTGCAAAAGGTTAGCATGTATGTCTTGCAATCTATTAAGACATATGCAGTTATGGGGTGGGCACTATTGTCATACAAACAACAAGCAGCAACCACTTCCACCAACCACTAGCTTTGAAAGCCATTAGCGTGGCTTTGGGATTGCAAACTTGACTTGCAAATTTTATCTGGCTTAGGGTAACATTCATTTTCATCTGTGGGATCCAAACTAACTGATAATGGATCATTTAGGGAAGACAAGGAGAAAGTCAAAAAAGTTAAAACTTAGCTCAGAGTCCACAAAGCAAACATGTCACCCACAGATAACAAAGGACTGACTACATACCTAGGTGACTTCAGTACATAATAAGATTGAATTCATGACTGCCTCCCACATCGGGAAGAAAAGCAGCTCACTGGGAAGAACTACATGTACTTTTTAAAGAGGGGGGGGTAGAGCGGGAGTGGGGCAGGGAGAGGCAGAGGGAGAGAGAGAATCTCAAGCAGACTCTGCACTAAGCGTGGAGCCCAGTGCTGGGCTCAGTCTCATGATCCTGCATCCTGCGTGATCAAGAGTCAGATGCTGAAATCAAGAGTCAGGTGCTCAACCAGCTGAGCCACCCAGGTGCCAGTCTACATGTACTTTTTAAAACACTTTTCAGGGGGTGCCTGGTTGGCTCAGTCAGTTAAGCATCCAACTCTTGACCTTGGGGTTGTGAGATTGAGCCCCATGTTGGGCTCTATGTTCACCATGGAGTCTGTCTGTCCCTCTCCCTATGCTCTTCTCCCTGCTCACACACGTTCTCTCTCTCTCACACACACACAAATAAACAAAATCTTAAAAAAAAAATGCTTTTGGGGGTATCTGGATCGCTCAGTTAAGTGTCCAACTCTTGATCTCAGGATCATGAGTTCATGCCCTGTATAAAAAAATAATAATAGGGGCACCTGGGTGGCTCAGTGGGTTAAAGCCTCTGCCTTCAGCTCAGGTCATGATCCCAGGGTCCTGGGATCGAGCCCCACATCGGGCTCTCTGCTCAGCGGGGAGCCTCTTCCTCCTCTCTCTCTGCCTGCCTTTTTGCCTACTTGTGATCTCTGTATGTCAAATAAATAAATAAATAAAATCTTTTAAAAAAAAATAATAAGGGGCACCTGGGTGGCTCAGTCCATTAAGCGTCCTGTCTTCGGCTCAGGTCATGATCCGAGAGTCCTGAGATTGGGCCCTGCATCGGGCTCCTTGTTCAGTGGTGAGCCTGCTTCTCCCTCTGCCCCTCCCCCTGCCTGTGCTCTCTCACTCTCTCTCAAATAAAATCTTAAAAAAGCAAAGTTTACTAAAAAAAAAATAATAATAAATCAAGATGCTTTCTGCCTGATTATTAACATAATATGTGATGACAATACACATTTCGGAAAATGTAGAAAACACGTAATGAAACAAAAAAATTCTACTTTGTGACAGTATGATATTTCACATGGAGAGGTTGATAAAACTGTCCTTATTACACTGCCCAAGTCCATAACCTGTCCTTTTGACTAAAGCATTAAGTATTTCCCGTGTCACAAACACTGTAAACATCTTTAACAGCTGCACAATATTCCATGTTGTGGCTGTACCAACACTGACTTTACTCTTTTACATTTAGGTGTTAGCTGTTTTTTTTTTTAAATTATTTTTTGTGATTTACAACGTCTTGTTGTATTTCAAAGTTAATTCCTTAGAAGAGTTACATAAGTGTAGAATTAGTGAGTCAAAAGGCAGAGAAATGTTAAGGTTCTTGCACACTGCCCAAATGCTTTTGAAAATGTTATAGCAAGTTATGGTTCCATCAACAGCGTCCGAGAGTGGCAACGCGTGATTCTAAACTCACTGTCTCTTTTCAAATGCTGGCTGGGATTCTGGCCATCAGTGCTACCAGCCAAGCAGGCAGGCTGCCACGCCAGGCTTCCATCTCCTCGGCACTCACAGCAGTGTCCCCAAAGGTAGGAGGATATTTCTGTACATACACTAAAATCAGGGGTGAGGGGCACCTGGGTGGCCCTGTCAGTTGATCATTTGACTCTTGATTTCAGCTCAGGTCATGATCTCAGGGTCATGAGATCAAGCCCCATGTCGGGTTCCTTGCTGGGGATGGGGCCAGCTTAGGAGTCTCTCTTCCCCCCCGCCTCCTGCTCTCTCTAAAATAAAAAAAATAAATAAATAAAATAAAATCAGGGGTGATGCCAAATTCTGGAACGGGCTTTGTCTTAAAATGAGAAAAACCAAGAGAGAGAGAGAGACTATCAGGGAGACTTTTCTGCTGCTGTTTTTGTTACCCCAAACGACCCATGTTGGCTATGGCCTTTGAGTTAATAAGCTTTCATTTTCTTAAAAAAAAAAAACAACAAAAACACCATGACCCCCCCCCCCCCCCAAAACACACACAACAATCTAAGCAGATCTCACGGACACACTTTAGTGGTGGGGACAGACACCTGAAAGCCATCCTTGACTTTTCCTCCTTTTATGCCCCACAGCTAATTCCTTAGCACACAGTGTAGGCCTTCCATTCAGAATGTACGCAGAATCCAATCCCATGGCGTCTCACCCTGCTGGTCCAAATCTGAACAATGATGGCGGCTTTTCATTCTCCACGGACAAATGTAGGATGATCCCGTAACACACAAGTCAGACCATTTCACTTCTCTGCTCAAAGGCTCCAGTGGCTTGTGTCTTTCACAGAGAACACGCCCAGGTGCTGACAAAGGCAGAGCTGCTCTCTGCCGCCTTGCCTCGAGGGCTTCACCCACCAGGACTTCCTGCCTTGTTTACTCTGCCAGCCCAGCCTGGCCGCCTTGCTCCTCCTGGTGATGCTAAGGACACTGGGCCTCAGGGCTTCTGTTCTTGCTCTTCCCTCTGCTCCCAACACTGCTCCCAAGAGCACGTACAGCCACTCCTGGCTGTTTCCTCACTTTGCTTAAGGGTCAATTTACCAAATGCATCTTGATTGACTGCCCTATACAAAGCCTTGACTTAAACATTTATTTACTTGTTTATCTCACTGGAATATAAACAAGGTTTTTTGTTTGTTTGTTTGTTTTTTAAATTTTACTTATTTATTTGACAGAGAGAGAGAGCACGCAGAAGCAGGGGGAATGGCAGAGGGAGAAGTAGGCTCCCCACTGAGCAGGGGCCCCTGACTCGGGGCTCCATCCCAGGACCCCGGGATCATGACCAGAGCCGAAGGTAGACGCTTCACCGACTGAGCCACCCAGGTGCCTCTAAACAAGGATTTACTGTTTAATTTCATTATGGCAAACTTCAAACACACACAAAAGTAAGGAGGATATGGTAATGAACACCCACGTACGCAGCTGCCCCAATGATTAAATCAGGGCCAGACGAAAACAGGAATTTTTGACTGTTTTCTTTAGTACTGTCTAGTCGGCACCCAGAAGAGCACTGGCTGCCGGCAGGCTGCAAGGATACAGGCCAAGTGAATGCAGGAACATGGTGAGTGCTTCAGAGGGACAGTTGTCCCCATCTTTTCTATCACCCTCTTGGGGCAGAAACGATGGGTCACATAATTCTTCAGTTTACGAGACCAACCCCTTACTGGGTCATATAATTCTTGGCCCTGTTTTAGGATGCCTCGGCGACGGCGCTTTCTCTGAACAACGTCAGTGCCCACCCCAGTGAGAATGCAAGACACATTTCCACTAGTTGTGGTGGTGTCATCTGTCCTTCTGGGAATGGTCACACACAGATCTCAGTGATGTACTTAGAAACAATACAAGTGAAGCACAGTCTGCTCATCGTACCTATTTCCATCAACAAAGGAAGAAAATACCAATTGTGTGATTATAGTGTTAGGAGGTCTGTTTAGGCCTCCAGTGGGGAATATGACAATGCACATACCTGTTTTTCTTCATGATATGCTCAAAGGGCCTCAGAAAATCTTTCTGGAAACGGAAGTTGGCTAATTCTCCCTTCTCGAGAAACTTCATAGAGAGTTGCCTTAAGGAGTCAACAGCGAAGATCGCCACGTCTTCGTTGGGGTTACAGCCAACCTGAGCAGGAATGGGAGGCGAGGTCAGAGAGGCACAGTACAAGAGTGGCGGAGGCAAGGTTCTGGATGCCACAGACAGACAGCCTGCCTTCAAAACAAATGCTCTGGAAAAAACACACCTAAGGAGAAAGGAAAATGGTGTTTCTTGGCTATGACCTGGCCAATTCTGTTTTAAGTTTAATGATGCAAGAGATGGGGAAGCAGGCTCCCTGCTGAGCAGAGAGGCAGATGTGGGGCTCAATCTCAGGACCCTGAGACCATGAGCTGAGCCGAAGGCAGAGGCTTAACCCACCAAGCCACCCAAGCGCCCCGGGATATATATATATATATATATATATATATATTTTAAGATTTATTTATTTGATAGAGAGAGACACAGCGAGAGAGGGAACGCAAGCAGCAGGGGGAAGTGGGGGTGGGTAAGAGAGGGAGAAGCAGGCTCCTACTGAGTGGGAAGCCCCACAGGGGGCTCGATCCCAGGGCCCTGAGATCATGACATGAACCAAAGGCAGACGCTTGACTGTGCCATCCAGGCACCCCTGCATATGGGATATTACAGTATTTTTAATACCACTAAGATTTTAATTTCATACTCCATGAGTTACCTACCAATATGTAAATATGTTGCAGAGGGAAAATGAATTATGACAATCCTCTGCTTCTCGCAATGTCACATCGCACTCTTTGCTTTTTTTTTTTTAAAGATTTATTCATTCGCTTGAGGATGGGGAGAGGGGCAGAGGAAAAGGGAGAGAGAAAGTCTCAAGCAGACTTTGCAATGAACTCAAAGTCTGATGTGGGGCTCGATCTCACCACCCCAAGATCATGACCTGAGCTCAAACTAAGAGTTGGACACCTGGAGTGCCTGGGTGGCTCAGTTGGTTAAGGTGACTGCCTTTGGCTCAGGTCATGATCCTGGAGTCCTGGGATCGAGTCCTGCATCGGGCTCCCAGCTCCATGGGGAGTTTGCTCCTCCCTCTGACCTTCTCCCCTCTCATGTTCTCTCTCTCTCTCTCTCTCTCTCCCTCTCTCAAATAAATAAAATCTTAAAAAAAAAAAAAAAAGAGTTGGACACCTACCTGACTTGTGCCACCCAGGCGCCCCATGCACCCTTTGCTTTTATTTATTATTATATATTTTTAAAAGATTTTATGTATTCATTTGAGAGAGAGAAAGCACAAGCACATGGAGGGGCAGAGGGAGACTCCCCACTGAGCTGCGAGCCCAACGTGGGGCTCGATCCCAGGAACTGGACCTGAGCTGAAGGCAGATGCTTAACCAGCTGAGCTACCCAGGTGACCCGCCACTTCACTTTTATGAAAGACCTACCTTAGTATCTATTTTCACTAACCAAAAAAGAAAAATCCAAAGGGGATTATTGCTTTTACAAAAACAGGTAGAAAAGTGAAAATAACATCGAGCATTTGCTTTGCAGTGAGCTGTTACAGAGGCAGCACGCGCCCCAGCAGCCAGAGTGGCGCTGCCAAGCCCCTTCCCTGCGAACTCCACTCAGCATCTCAGCATTAAGCCACCAGAGCTTTGAACTGTGTCAGTGAGCATCTGGGCTTTATCTCAATTCTGTGCACAGTCAGTAAGATGTGTCTGTCCTAAGGTATCAGAAAAGCCTATGAGAGGTTATTTTTGGGGTGTGGGAATGCTCAACAACTTTTCCATAGAAATTAATGGTAACTGCCTCTCTGCTTTACACCATTGCGGCTTATGAAAGGTTTCATAGCAATGTCCTACTTTTAGGTAGCAGGGAAATCTAAGTACCTAAACTCTCTCATTTCTTCTTTGTATACAGTTGCCTGCTTTTTTCTGGATGCTGATAGAGTGGTTCTTGAATCTGAAGAGTTACCTTGTTGAAGTGATCTCCAATCACATGCCATATCCGGGACCACTGCAGCCGGATCCGGTTCATGTTGTAGTACGATATCTCCACAATCTTCTGCAAGCTGAACATGCGGGGGTGGTGCGGGGAAGCCAGCTCGTCCATGGACACGGCGCACAGCCAGCGGACAAAGTCAACTACAGGCCAGAGCCAACAACACACGCGAGGCTTCATTAGTAATGGCCAGACAGCCACAACATGAGGATTCTGTAGTTGTCACACGCGAGTGACAAATACATACCTATGGCATTTCCATCCAGTCTGGTAGATCCAGTAAAAATTCTAGGAAGATAATTTCAGACACAATAAAATAAAAGTTAGATTTGGAAACTGCATTTCAATTTCAAACACTGAAGAAAAGGCAAAAAGGAAGCAGTTCAGGTCTGGAACCTCCACTAAAATAAATGATTGAGGCATCAGAGGTACAAAACTGGTCAATGAACCCGGAGCATAAATGCCTATAATGGTAGAAAGAAAAAGTGACCCATCAAAGGAGGAAGGGAGAGTAAAACATAACAGCATGTGATGTCAAAACAGCGGGGGTGGGAGAGTGAGGGCCTCCAAAAAGCTGCTCCTCCATAAGACAAACTCCCTCCCCCCAAAAAACAAAAAAAAAACCTAGCAAAAAAAAAAGTTATCCAAACCAACTCTTTCAGGACTGAAGTGTGGAAATTACCAAAGGCTGGAAAAATGTTTATTCAAGAAAAAAGGCTCAATCTTGGTATAAATAGAGACTATTATGGTGTTTTAGGCTGGCCTATTTCCATTACTGTCTTCTCAGCTCCACAGGAAGGCTGAAAACCAACAGCTCTGAAGTCACAGTAACCGTGAAACGAGCAACCTAGCTCCATAGGAGAGAAGAGAACAGCCCTAGAATTTCCCCCAAAGCACCAGACTCAGAGAACTGACATTATTTGATCCGCCTGGCAGTACCCTGGAAACCCCCATTTTCAGGGTTTGTCTTTGACTCAGACCTCTTTGGGTGCAAACAGCCTTTTCCCTGGGGCTTTTGTCAAAAGCAACCTGTAGTAACTACCTGAGGTGGCAGTTATAACCGGGACAAACAAGGACCTGGCCAAAAACCTGAAAGGAAAAGCTGGGCATGAGACACCCACAGGAGGCTTTATTTTATTCTTTTTAAAGGTCATGACCTTAACTGAAAGCAAATGCTTAACTGACCGAGCCACCCAGATGTATGGTAGAGCTTTTTAAAGCCTCCTGTGATAGGGGCTCCTGGGTAGCTCAGTCCGTAGCATCTGCCTTCAGCTCAGGTCATGATCTCAGGGTCCTGAGATCAAGTCCTATGTCGGGCTCTTTGCTCAGTGGGGAGCCTGCTTCTCCTTCTGCCCTTTCCCCTGCTTATGTGCTTTCTCTCTTGGTCAAATAAGTAAATAAATAAATAAAATCTTAAAAAAAAATCAGAAATTCTAGAGTTGAAAACTACAAAACTGGAATGGAAAATTCACTGGAGGGTCTCAACATCAGTTCTGAGCAGCCTTAAGAATTAGTGAACTTGGGGCACCTGGGTGGCTCAATGGGTTAAAACCTCTGCCTTTAGCTCAGGTCACGACCACAGGGTCCTAGGATTGAGCCCCGAGTCAAGCTCTCGCTCAGCAGGGAGCCTGCTTACCCCCCCCACCCCTGCCTGCCTCTCTGCCTATTTGTGATCTCTGTCAAATACATAAATAAAATCTTTTTAAAAAAAATTTATTAAAAAAAAAAAAAGAATTAGTGAACTTGAAGATGGGTTAAATGAGATTATGCAGTATGAGGAACAGAACTAAAAAGGAATATTTAAGAAATGAAGAAAATGTCACAGACCTGTGAGACACTACCAAGTACAAAGACATATACATAATTGGGAGTCCTAAAAAAAGATGAAAGAGGCTAGAAGAACTTTTGAAGAAATAATGGCTAAATAATGGCTAAAAACTCCCCAAATTTGGTGAAAAACAACAACCTACACATCCAAGAAGCTCAAAAAACTTCAGTAAGATAAACTCAAACTCAGTATGGACTCAGACATATAATAATCAAAATGTTGAAAGCCACAGAGTGAGAGAATCTTGGAAGTAGCAAAAAAGCAGAGGCTCACCACTGTGTAAGGGATCCTACAGAAAATTATCAGTTGATTTCTCATCACAAACCACAGAGGCCAAAGGCAGTGGGATATCAGATTCAAGATGCTGAAATAAGACTATAAACCAAAAATTCTGTATGTACCAAAACCAACCTTCAAAAAATGAAGGAGTGACTATAAAATATCCTGAGATAAACAAAATCTGAGATAATTCATTGCTGACTGATCTGCCCTATAAGAAATATTAAAGTAAGTTCTTCAGGTTGAAATCAAAGGAAAGATAAGTCAAAAATATGTGAAGAAAGAAAGAACACTGGTAAAGATGCCTAGGGAAATATGTAATTTTTGTAATTCATTTTTATTTATCTGATTTGAGGATGACAAAATTGTCATTAATCTGTGTGGATGGGCAGGTATGTGTAAACATGTAACTTATATGGAAACAGCAGAAAGGAGAGGGCAGAGAATGGAGCTATACAGGAGTCAAGATGTTTCATACTACTCAAGTGGACAGTAACTCAAAGTCAAATGTTAAAGTTAAGATGTTATTAATCATGAACCCCAAAGCAATCAGTAAGAAAAACTCTGAAAAAACACAGTAAAAAAACAAGGAAAATAAAATAATACACTAGGAAATTTCTTAACACCAACGAAAGCAGTGATACTGAAGGAACAGAGAAACAACAAATGACACAACACATATTTATAAAAAAAGAAAAAGCACGGATCTAAATTCTACCCCAAAACAATTGAATTATAATTAAATCTAAATAACTAAATAACTAAATAAAACACTTTAGTTCAAAGGAAGAGATTGGTGGATGGACTAAAATAAACATGGTCCAACCATCTGTTGTCTAGAGATTCACTTTATTATTATTATTACTTTTTTTTTTAAAGTAAACTCTACACCCAATGTGGGGCTTGAACTCATATTTCTGAGATCAAGAGTAGCATGCTCTACTGACTGAGCCAGCCAGATGCCCCCAGAGAAACTTGCTTTAGATTCGAAGACACAAACAGGGGACACCTGGATGGCTCAGTTGGTTAAGCAGCTGCCTTCGGCTCAGGTCATGATCCCAGCGTCCTAGGATCGAATCCCACATTGGGCTCCTTGCTCGTCGGGGAGCTTGCTTCTCCCTCTGCCTCCGTCTGCCAGTGCTCACTCTCTCTCTCTCTCTCTGACAAATAAATAAATAAATAATCTTTAGAAAAAAAAAAAAAAAGACACAAACAGGCTGAAAATTAAGGAATAAAAAAGACACAGTTTATCAAAAAGTAACAAAAAGAGAACTGGGTGGCTGCACCAATATAAGACAAGAGACTGCAAAATCATTACTAGAGTCAAAGAACATTTTTTAAAAAATTTTGTTTATTTATTTGACAGAGATCACAAGTAGGCAGAGAGGCAGGCAGAGAGAGAGGAGGAAGCAGGCTCCCTGCCGAGCAGAGAACCCGATGTGGGGCTCGATCCCAGGACCCTGGGATCATGACCTGAGCCGAAGGCATAGGCTTTTAACTCACTGAGCCACCTAGGCGCCCTATCAAAGAACATTTTATAATACAAAAGGTTTAATTTGTCAAGAAAACATACAAATATATATGCACCTAACAACAAAGCCCCCAAATCACAAGGCACAACAGATAAAACTGAAAGGGAGAAATGGACAATTCAACAATGCCCAGAATCAGCAAATCTATACAGAGAAAATGAAGATTAGTGTCCACAAGGACTGGCAGGGGAGGAAATGGACAGTGACTGTAACAAGTACAGGCTGCTGAAAATGCCATGAAATTCAATAATGGAATAGCTTCTCAGCCTTTTGGCTAAGACCAAGTATGAAATTTGATAATGGTGCTTACCACACAACTCTGAATATACAAAAACCCACAGAACTGTATACACATATTTTACAGATTTATTCATTTGAGAGAGAGAAAGTGTATGCAAGAGAGCACATATGCATGAGGGGAGGGAGGGGCAGAAGGAGAGGCAGAGGGAAGGAATCTCAAGCAGACTCCCTACAGAGTGTGATCTTATGACCCTGAGATCAGGACCTGAGCTGAAATCAAGAGTTGGATGCTTAACTGACTGAGCCACCCAGGCACCTCCTAAATTGTACATTTTAAAAGAATAAGTTTTTTGGTATATGAATTATATCTCAATTTAAAAAAAATGTAATGGCACACAAAATGATATTGGGATAATAGTATCCATAATCGGGCTAAGGCAGAGAAACAGAAAAGAAATAAGTGTGGTTAATGGAATAAACATTTTGTACTTTTAGCCTAAACCTAACTGAAAAATGTGAGGAAAAATCCATCAAAAGTATGTTACAGACAGTATCTCTGTTGGAGAGAAGCAGAGAAGCAACAGGAACAAGGTAATCAAAATACACTGGTAAAGAGTTTAAATACGAAGAGGATTGTTCTGCGAACAATACAAATTATGCCCAAATTCTATACTGCTATCATCTCAATGCTGTATTTATTTATTTATTAACTTTTAAAGCTAATTTTAAAGATTTTATTTATTTATTTGACAGAGAGAGAGAGAGAGATGGTGAGAGAAGGAAACACAAGCAAGGGGCAAGGGAGAGGGAGAAGCAGGCTCCCCGTGGAGCAGGGAGCCCAATGCAGGGCTCAATTCCAGGACCCTGGGATCATGACCTGAGCCAAATGCAGATGCTTAATGACTGAGCCACCCAGATGCCATAACACTGCCTGTATTTACTACTGGGGAAAGGTCATTAACCACATGAGCAGCAGTGTACATGATTACTGAAAGGTACTTTTCAGGAGTTTGTTCATTTTAGAAAATTCATATTTTAAATACTGGTATCTAATGAATGTCTTTAAATAAGAATACCTATATTTCTCGTGAATGTTTAGTTTCAAGGAAACAGGTATCATGGAAAGGTTCTAAGCAAAAAGAAATGCAAACTATCAATGTGGCCACCTCTCACTCATACACAGGCTTTACATCTTAAACCCTTCTTGAAATTTTTTTTTAAAAAGATTTTATTTATTCACTTGACAGAGATCACAAGTAGGCAGAGAGGCAGGCAGAGAGAGAGGAAGGGAAGCAGGCTCCCTGCTGAGCAGAGAGCTCGATGAGGGGCTCGATCCCAGAACCCTGAGATCATGACCTGAGCCGAAAGCAGAGGCTTAACCCACTGAGCCACCCAGGCACCCCTTGACATTTTTTTTTAAAGATTTTATTTATTTATTTGACAGACAGAGATCACAAGTAGGCAGAGAGGCAGGCAGAGAGAGAGAGAGAGAGAGAGGAAGCAGGCTCCCTGCTGAGCAGAGAGCCCAATAGAGGGCTCGATCCCAGGACCCTGGGATCATGACTTGAGCCGAAGGCAGAGGCTTTAACCCACTGAGCCACCCAGGCACCCCAAAATTTTTTAATAGTAATTTCTACTAAGGAAACAAGGTAATCTAAAACATCAACACGAGCAAAAACACTTGTTTTTAAAAAGGTCATGAATTCAAATGAACATGAAGGTTATTAGTAGCTGTGGATCACGTGTGCCACTTCCTACTTCGAGTGATCTAGAGCTCACAACACTTACAAGAGTCAAACAGATTAAGAATCCATTAACCACACAGAGGATCTGCCAAGCTCCTGGACAGTGCAGCTTCACTGGAGAACAAAATCATTACCTGTCTACAGCTACAACCACACTCTGCGAGCTGGTCTCACCAACTGATTCCTGGAAGCTGGCCATCTGTCTTTTATCCACTCCACCACTCACCAAATTACCTGAAACACAATGCGCAAAATCAGCATCGCTTCAGAAACAGTCAAGTATTTAGATCAAAGTATTCTGTGGCATCAGTACGCAGAGACAAGAGCCGTAAGAGAATGGTTTGCAGGCAAAACAAAACAAAACAAGAACACCCTCAACTGATGACAGAATAAAATTAAACGTAGGCTTTGGCATTTGAAATACATTCTTATTCTTAAAATACGAGCTCCCTTGCTTGTAGCAACCACCTCCCTTTCTTTTCTTTTCTTTTTTTTAAAGATTTTATTTATTTATTTGACAGAGAGATCACAAGTAGGCAGAGAGGCAGGCAGAGAGAGAGAGGAGGAAACAGGCTCCCCGCTGAGCAGAGAGCCCGATATGGGACTCGATCCCAGGACCCCGAGATCATGACCTGAGCCGAAGGCAGAAGCTTTAACCCACTGAGCCACCCAGGCGCCCAACCACCTCCCTTTCTTAATAGTCTTTCTCATTTTTACAGTGTCGAATGCCTACATTCAAGAGAACAAATACACAATTAAGCAGCACCAACTTAGAGCTTCTAGAAGAGGGGATGGCCGATACCTGTTCAGCGTCCCATGCGCTTTCCAGGACCTCACTCTAGCCATCCCTGCACGCGCCCTAAGCAGCAGCTGCTAGTACAGCTTCCCCCTTTCACACGGTCTGTGCCCTTAACCGTGACTCTGTACTATTCCAGTCAGTGCCCCTGGGACCTAGGAGCCTGCCCTCTGCCCTGAGACAGCCTGGGTTGGAAATCTGCCCCTGCCACTTCCTGCAGTGCAGTCACTTCAGCCCAGCTTCACCTTCCTCATTCACAAGATGAGGATGACAACAGTGCCAATCTCACTGTATGATTAAGAGAATTAAATGAGTTAAAATGAGGAAACCGAGTGCTTAGAATGTGGCCAGGCACATTTGTTTTGTCTTATTTGCTGTCAGAGCCCACCGACGGGAGCCTCTCGATTCAATGAGAAACCATTCTACCTTCCAGATAATGAACATGGAAGCGATGCTGCATCTGCTTGTCAAGATCTGGAGATACACACAGCCACTCCTCTAATACTAGGTACCGAAGCGGTAGCCTTTCTGAAGTCAATGGCTTCTCCCCCCAATATACTTAATATGCCTAGAAAGAAAAGTAATGCACCCTGCTGATTTTGATAAAACAGGCATTTACTCAACAGTTTAATCACAGTTAAGAGAGCCAAAGCAGCACTTCCACTTCCACTAATAAACATACTGTCAGCGGGCACACAAGGAAGAGCTGGTTTGCGTGACAGTCCTGCAAGACAGGAAGCGTTTCGTTCCGGTTAACTTGTGACTCCGCGACGGCCAGCCGTGGGGCCTGGTGTCTTACCAAGGCCAAGGCCCATGAACTCTTCTCCCGCCAACGTGTGGCCCTTCAGGCTCCCTTCTCTTTCACGCCCAGATCCAGACAGGTAGCGCGTCTTCACTCCGGTTCCTATCAGCTGAGCGAGCTCCAGCTGGCTGATGCACTTCAGGATCTAATGAAAAGGACATCAGGCATGAAGAAGTGAGTTCCCGTTTCCAGCCTGCAAAGGTCACTGCAATCTTAGTCATTCGAGGGCTCTCTGAAACACACAGCCTTTCAGGGGGAATGAAATCTGAGGGTCTTAGGGTGGTCTTTCTAGTCCTGGCGCGGCAACCCACTGACTGCAGGCCTGGAAGACAGACTTCGCTATCTTTCTTTTCAAACTGTTAAAAAGTAGAAGAGAAAATGACCAAAAGAAAAGTGGGTACGATGCAGTTACGCCATACAGATGTTTAATTATGCACATGTTGTAAGCACTGGAGAAAGAGAGAAAAGCTGTCTGACTGAAGCAGGGCATCCCACCCACCGCGCTCCCCAGTAAGTCGCCATCCGGTCTACTCAGCCCCCCTCGTCCCCTCTCTATTCCACCCCTCAGACGCAAACGCTAGCCTCCCTGCTGCTCCGTTCACTTGACATGTCTTTTCCTACCCCCAAAGCCTTTGTACTTGCTGTTCCTTATGCTCTTCCCCACGGGTCACTCCCCACTTAGATTTCCAGCTCAGACAGGTGTCCCTGAGACCTCTCTTGACTGCCCTGAGATTGCATGCACATCCTCTCTACTACCATTTCCTGGCCACAATTTCTTCCCCGCTTAGCCCTTACCACTTTTGGCCTCATGCCATATATTTGCTTGTTCTCGGCCTTAAGTACCAACAGGGCGTCAATGCTGTCTTGTTCCTGCTGAATCCCCAGCACTTAAAATAGCTGGTGATTATCACTCGGTTAACTGAGTGAATGAGAACATGTCCTGGAATGGGTGTGCAGTTGGAAAAAATATTGTAGCTTCCGGGCCCACAGGGTGGTTCTGGGTGGAGAAGACATACCTGCACACAAGCCTTTTCTCAACAGGAGTTTATCTGAAGAAACTCAGCCTTTCCTTCCTCCATCACAACCTTGGAGACATACATGGGTCTCGACTTCTACTGGAGGAAAAACTGGTTGCCAGAAACTTTTCGAGGGACAGCATGGAGGTCTCCAGGTAAACCCTTCCTAAGGGATTTTCATGGGAACTTCTGATTAAAGCTGGGTTTTGCCTTTCATGCTGACGTTATGACCTGATCTCAGAACATGGGAGTCCATTATACCACTGAGCACTGCTTGGTACTGAGAAAGGTACTTAATTCTACCAGCCAGAGCCGTGCCCTGATTGTTCCACATACAATGATCCTACTAAAGTATTACCAGTAAACTAATATTAACTCCTTCCCTTTTCCAGAAGCTGAGGATGGCCAACGTCTCAAGTATGTCGACAAATTGCAGCCAAGGACTTCTTAGCTCCAGCCTGATTTCTGACCATCAAATAGGCGGTAATTCATTTTAACATTTCTGGGTGCTGCTATATCCTTGGCAACCAGCAGGAATCCTATTGAGATTGTGCCTCTGAGGTTAAAAAAAGTTCTATGAGGGAAAGCAGCTATTTACTCATTCAGAACATTCTGCAGCTCCTCAGAAAACAGGAAATTGCTTCTTAAAAACAAAACAAAGCAACAACAACAACAACAAAATGGCTCCTGGCTGGTTCAGTTGGTGGAACATGTGATTTTTTTTTTTTTTTAAGATTTTATTTATTTATTTGACAGACAGAGATCACAAGTAGGCAGAGAGGCAGGCAGAGAGAGAGGAGGAAGCAGACTCCCCACTGAGCAGAGAACCCGATTCGGGACTCGATCCCAGAACCGTGAGATCATGACCTGAGCCGAAGGCAGAGGCTTAACCCATTGAGCCACCCAGGCGCCCGGAACATGTGATTCTTGATCTTGGGGTCCTGAGTCTGAGCCTCAAGAGCCCCTGGGCACAGAGATAACTTAAAGAACAAAAACAAAAACCGAAACCCAACCGACCATCCCTCCCTACCCCTACCCTACTCCATCTTTTCTAATATGGAAAACTCCAAGGTTGTGATGGAGGAAGGAAAGGCTGGGTGAAAGGGGACAAAGGTACATGCCATGATGAGCGGGAGGGGGAGGGCTAACACCTACTGAGTCCTCACCACCTGCCAAATGCAGTTCTGGGCCCTGGACAGGACCTCCCTTCACCTCATGGCAACTCCACGAAGGTGCAGCCTGCATGGGACCTGTATACCACACAGGCAGGCAGAGCTGCAAACCCACACCGGACCCCAGCAGTCCAGCCTTCCCCCTTAAGGACTTGACCCCATGGGGGAGGAGGCAGCCACATCCCCTCTAGGTGCCCACGGTCCCCACCATTCTGCACACTCACCTCTACTCTTACAGTTTTCTCTCTAAAGCAAGAAGCAATATGTGCAGACACCAGAGAAATCAGGTAATGTAATTTAAGGGAAAAAAGCAGAAAATAAATCTGCATAATTCTATCACTCAGGATTTTTAACACTTTTCCTTATCCTTTTAAGGTATGATTAGGAAAGAGATCAGGCCCCCAGGGACATTATGAACTCCCAGGAGGAGCCCAAGGGCTTGGGGAAGTGGAAGGAAATCTGTTGCAAAAGCAAACTCGCGCCAGCAGCTGGCAGGGGCGGGAGGGGGGATGGTTGCACTCTTGTGACATGGAGCATCTGAACGCACCCACCACGCGCCCAGAAGCTGACTTTCAGAGACGTGAGGTATTTGTGGATAAAGGAAAACCCAGAGTTAAAACGAGGCCTGACTCTAGTTGCAGAACTGGAGCCAACCCAAGACAGAAGATGGACACTGAATGAGAGGAATGCTGGGAGTTCTCCTAACTAACAAAAGGCACTGACCAGGGTTTCAAAGGAAACGCACCTCGTGCCAGGAGTTCCCAAGGTAGTTGCCATCGGTGTGCGCCACTGTTATGAGCGTCTTTATGGTGTCGATGTTTTTCTGCTTCATTTCTGTGATGCTGGAGCTGGCTGTCAGCAGGGAGAAGCGAGCAAGAGCCTGAACATAAGCATCTCGTTCCAGCTGCAACAGAAACCCAACCAAGAGAGCGTGCTGAGATGCCGCCCTTAGCATGCCAGCTGGCACATCCACACGCCTGTGTGTGCACGGGGCTCCTGATGCCGTCTACACACACGTCAACGCGCCAGTTCTTCCATGCTGGCGTCCTCCTGCTACCCAACATCCCTGCGAGCCACGTGGCTGAAAGCCGGCTCTCTCCTTTGCACCTGACCTCAAACTTAAGTTCCATGTTCCCTTCCCTCTGGAGGGAGTAGGAGAGGAATCTGTTGAATGTTAAGAGTGCCACATACACTCTAGTTTTTGCAACAGTCTTGCAAGGTAGGCTTATTTCCTCAACTCTACAGAAGAGGGACCAAGGGTGTCTTAGAGCGGAGTTGGTTGGGCCAATGTCATGTGGCTAAAGAAGAAGCAGGGCTAGGTTTTGCAACCCAGACTGTCTGATGTCAAAGCCTGGGGGCTTGGTACAGAAGAAAATGTCTAACTGTAAAATACACAGGAATAGAACATTCAAGTTTTTCAAAATAAATGGCTGCAAGTTCTTACTTAAGAAATGATGGGTGGGACTGACAGCCTCCTAACTGGTAAGTTTGAGAATTGTACTCTGTTTAGTTGTTTGAATTTTTTCAAGATGCAAAGGTTTACAGACATACTCATTTTGCAGTAAATTGTTTCCCCCAGAGAAGACTTGGAAATGAAGGGCATTATAATAGAAACTGATCTTAAAAGGAAAAGTAATATTTTAGCACAAGGGCAGGCTAATTAGGCAGGCGGATAGGAAGTCTGTTTTGTCGAATCCAATCAAGTAGCTTAGACCCCACCTACCTGCTGAAGAGGGTTACAATCCAAATCTCCAGTTTTCCCTCTAATGAGCCTGTTGTCAGCATAAATCTGTGGGCTTCTTCTCAGCAGGCATGAGTAGGTAGTTTGCTGAGACTTTTTGGCTAATTGGAAGTGTCTGATAGTTTCTAAATTTTGCCAAATCTGAAAGAACACAGCCCACCAGCCTCTCTGGAGCCTTGCTAACTTCCACCCACCTGCATTCCAAAGATGCAGGCAATCCGGATTGCACATCGGATGCCCTCCAAACACAGGGAGGCCACCTCTGTGTCGTCACAGTTCTGCAGTCCGATGCTGTAAGCTGCCAACAGCGGCGTCCACACCAGCTGAAAGGAAGTGAGGGTTCCATCATGTCTAGGGTTTCAGCATGGAGAAGGCACTCAGAGGCCACGCTGTCAGTTATGAGCACAGCCAGCATGCCAAGTTCACTGCTATTTTGATTTTAATCTACGCTGTTCACAATATGAAATGATTCCTCAACTGTGGTCAAAGGTATCCCTATAGATATGCTCCTCACTACACGTATGGTTCAAAAGGAAGGAAGAGAAATACGTGGGGAGTGTGCCACAACCACGTCTACGTGCATTCCTGGCAGACATCGTTCATCAACAGGCGAGCCCGCTCCCTGCGGCGTCTACTCAGGGCAGGAGAACGGTTCTTGCACAGTGTATCGGGCAGGCAGCGCCCGTTAGGCTGGCACACGGAATAAAACCCACACACAACTCATACTCTATAGTTTTTTGAAAAGTTGCTAATTCAAATTATTTAGACTTTACTTTTCCTCCAATTTTCCTGTGAATGCCCTGGAAATAAAAGGTTCACAAGAATTGAGAAGTGCTCAACTAACAGGATACTGACAGCTACTACAAAAATACCTTAGAGAAAAATTACGCGTTATGTCTATAAGGCACGTATCTGTTCTAGACATTTTAAAAAAAGAGACACTTCAGGATATTATCTTTTTACCTCCAACTAGTTTCATCTGGTAAACTCACCCAGAGGCCATGGAGGTGAGAGGTCAAAATAAACTATCTCTTTTCCCTGAATAACTCTTAATTCACACAGTCCCCCAGCAGCCCCGACAGAAACTCTGTGCTTGTCCCCATTTTACAGATGAGGAACACAGAGGGAGGCTGAGTAAGCTGACCAAGGTCACAGAGCTACAAGGTGGCAAAGGCAGGATGCAAACCAGCCATTCTGACTGTGGAGCCCATGGTGGCACACTCCCCACACCATCAAAGGGCTTCTGGGAAGGACTCACTTGAGTTACTGCTCAGACAGAAGCACCCAGACCTGACCTTTCCTCTCCTCCACCTCTTCACCATTAGAGAGTCACTGGTTAGCTTCTAGCCTGCTCCCTGCAGAGTCAGGCCGAGCCAGGTCCTGGCTTCTCAGGATACTCACTTTGAACATCGGGCGGACATGGTCCAAGTGAGTGGCGCTGGTGAACGGGGCCTTCGCATGGCTCACGGCCTCCATCAGCGCTTTGGCTGTTCTGGCCATCTGCTCCATCTCCAGGTTGTACAGCAGCCGTCTCTGTTTTTCACTAGCTACACCTACAGAGAAATAAATGAGTCTAATGGCAGCTGCTGATACCCACTGAGCGCTCACTGTGGGCTAGGCATGGTTTTAAAAGATTTACAATGCTTAAGTCACAAATCTTCCTGAGCACCTCCATGAGTGTGTTCCCAACAGTACCATTTTACTGACGGGGGAAAGGAAGCACAGACAGGCTCAGCTCTTTGACCAGGGACACACACCCAGTAAGGAGGGGAGGTGGGACTTGACCCCAGCCAGCGTGGCTCTGCAGCCTGTGCTCTCAGTCTCTGCGCTCTGCTGAAGCCAAGAGTGTCACAGGCCTTCCCCCATAGAATTCTCAAGGGTGGCGCCATCACCACTGGCATTAAAGCAGTTTTAAGGAACACTGAGTGGGATAATTTAGTTCTCAGGTTACTCATTTTATTTTATTATTATTTTTTTTTAATTTATTTATTTGTCAGAGAGAGGGAGCAAGCACAGGCAGACAGAGTGGCAGGCAGAGGCAGAGGGAGAAGCAGGCTCCCTGCTGAGCAAGGAGCCCGATGTGGGACTCGATCCCAGGACACTGGGACCACGACCTGAGCCGAAGGCAGCCGCCCAACCAACTGAGCCACCCAGGCGTCCCAAGGTTACTCATTTTAAATACCTTCTTGTAGCTAATCACAAATCTAGCAAGAAGATGGTTATAAGAAAATCAACATAATCACACTGATTTAAACACATTAACTATTCAGATATCTAGATATGCAAATTAATCATCAGGGGACTTAATCATGCGATTTGATACACTTCAACATTAGGATTAATAGAAATAATTAGTCAGTAGACCTTACTCTGCTTAGCAGATTTGGTTGCGATCGTATGCTCTTTTGTTTCTTTCATGGCAATTTTCTTGCCTTCTATTTCTTCATAGATGCTCGAGAGATATTCTTCTGGGAGATCTTTACTATCATTGATACCCCGATTCATTTTAATGTATTGTTCTTTTGTCATTTTATTTTTTACCTGAAATTTAAAAAAATTAAAAGCCATTCAGAAAACATCCAATGACTCAAATAAAACTCCTCATTTAGCTACTACATCGTATCAATCATTAAAATATTTTACCTGAGGGCTGTGCAAGTCGGTGGTTAGCATGATAATTGAGTATGCTAGGACATACGCAGTGTCAGCACTAGCAAACAGGGTTTGCCTGGAAGAGAAGGTTCCAGATGTAAGAACATGCGCTGAGAAGAGGCTAATGGAGACACACTGCACTGAAAACAGGCCGACTGTTCCACGTGTTGGCAAACAAGTCAAGAGTATTCATGCTTTTAGCACCACTGAAGAGTAACTAATGTCCTTAAGTATAGAAAAAGCTAATTAAGAAATTGTGTCAGGTTTTAGGCTTCTTTGAACAAAGCAGTTTTAAGTTTTTTTTTTTTTTTTACTTTTTAAAATTTTTTTTAAAGATTTTATTTATTTGACAGACAGGGATCACAAGTAGGCAGAGAGGCAGGCAGAGAGAGAGGCAGGGGAAGCAGGCTCCCCGCTGAGCAGAGAGCCTGACGTGGGGCTTGATCCCAGGACCTGGGACCATGACCTGAGCCGAAGGCAGAGGCTTTAACCCACTGAGACACCCAGGCGCCCCTTAAGTCAAGTTTCAAAGAAGATTCTCAAGGTATAGCCAGAACCCTGGGTTAGGGTGTGGCAAGCGAGGCACCCAGAGACAAAATGCAGAGACCCTCACTCTGACCATGACAGTGAGGCCCCGGGACAGTCTGCACCCTTATGCTTCACCTGCCTCACCCTGGTCCTATTCCTGAGAGCATCTACTTTGTGCTGGGCCCTGGGGAGAAAGAGGATGAAAACTGCTGTTCACGGCACCTGGCCGGCTCAGTCAGTAGAGCGTGCGACTCTTGATCTTGGGCTTTGTAGGCTCAAGCCCCATGCCGGAAGCAGGTATTACTTAAAAAAAAGAGAGAGAGAGAGAGAGAGAGAGAAAATTGCTGTTCAGTTATTCATTATTTACAGCTTACATTACCCACTGCAATACTGAACAGCAGAAATTTGAAGAAAAATATTTATGTTGTTCTACATAATATGCTGGTGAAGTCTGACTTTTTTTGCCTTAGGCAGGAAAAGATACAAATGTGTGGCTACACAGCCTCAAAATATGTGGATCTAAAACTACAAACACTGGTCTGTCCAAACCATCCCCAGAAGGAAAGGGAGAAACTCTGAAGAATGTAACAAAAGGTCTGAATTCTAACATGAAACAATCTAACATGTTTAGCCATTAAGAGAAACAGACCAAGGTCCCCAGAACTTCTCCTCTGCCTTCACAGCACATTCTAACATCTACTGGGTCAGTGACCAGATGCTGCCCCTGCTGACTATGCATCTAATGGGAACAGCTCGCTGTGCACCTGGAGGAGTAGAACCAATTAATATGAAAACCAAGTTACCGGCGAGGTAAACGGTTATTAAAAATTTCCACATCGTGGGGCACCTGGGTCGCTCAGTGGGTTGAGCCTCTGCTTTCGGCTCAGGTCGTGATCCCAGGGTCCTGGGATCGAGCCCCTCATCGGGCTCTCTGCTCAGCAGGGAGCCTGCTTCCCTTCCTCTCTCTTCTGCCTGCCTCTCAGCCTACCTGTGATCTCTGTCAAATAAATAAATAAAATATTAAAAAAAAAATTTCCACATCGTGTTCGTAGTACCTCAGACCCTCTTCACTTCATGCCCAGGGGAGAGTGTGAGCTTTTGAGTTGGACAATCCATATTCAACCCTGCTCTGCTACTTAACCAGCTGATTAACTCTGGTGGGTTGCTCAATCTCCCAGAGCCTCAGTTCCCTCTCCAAAAAAAATGGGACATATTACTCCCAGGCTTACCATTAATTAAATGAAATGTATATAAAATCCATGGCATGGCTGACATACAGGAAATATGTTTTTTGTTTGAGGATTTATTTCATTTAGGCAGAGAGAGAGAGAGAGAGAGAGCATGTGCATGCACATGCATAGGGGAGGAGGGCCAGAAGGAGAAAGACTCTTAAACAGACTTCCCGCTGAGTACAGAGCCTGACACGTGGCTTGATCACACGAACCTGAGACCACAACCTGAGTTGAAACCTGGGAGTCAGACGCTCAATTTACTGTGCCATCAGGTGCCCCAGGGGATGTCTAATAAAGGTTAGCTCTCTTTTTAATTTCTACTTCCTTCAAAAACATGGGATGCCTGGGTGGCTCAGTTGGTTAGGCATCTGCCTTCAGCTCAAGTCATGATCCCAGGGTCCTGGGATCGAGTCCCACATTGGGCTCCCTGCTTGGCAGGGAGCCTGCTTCTCCCTCTGCCTGCTGCTGCCTTGCTTGTGCTTGCTCACTCTCACTCTCACTATCTGACAAATAAATAAAATATTAAAAAAACAAACAAACAAAAAACATGATGTACCCACCAAAAGAGGACCTAAGATGAAATCATGCACTTAGGCAGGTTTTATTAGTTATGTAGCCATTTTTGGAACCTGCTCATCAGTATCTAACCAAAGAAAAACCCAAATCCTTGAGATCTACCCCATATGTTAAATCAAGGAGCTGTTCTTAATTAAGAAAGAGGTACCCAAGGACCTCTTCTCAACTCATAAAATTACTCTTATCAAGATAGCATGGGCTCTACCTGTGTGAACATGGGCAAGTTACTTAGCCTCTCTGATTCTCAATTGCCTTGACTGCAGAACGGGGACACAACAGAAGCTGTGAGGTCTTACCTGAGATAATCCCTCAGCAGTGTTAGGCATATTGTAACAGGAACTTCAGTTGTTTGGCGCAGATTTAGAAAGATTAAACTCAACTCCCAACCAAACTATGATCAGTGCTCTGAGGTAGGCAAAAAGATGACATGGAAAGGACGTCAACACAGTGCTCACCCCTGGTTGCATTCTATGTATCTTGCAGCAAATTTCTCCATTAATCGATCAATCTTCTGGGCTTCCCCCGGTAGACGGAAACCTTCTAGAAATGTCCGCAGGGCTGAGACAAATTCCTTTTCGCAGAAGTCAAGTTGATCCACGTAGGCATACATCACTTCCTTGTTGAACCTTGTGCTGTCTCCCAGAAAATCACCTACTTGGGTCTGAAACATACACACCCACTCATGTCTAGAAACTGTCATATGTGAACCAACAGTAAAACACACTTCAGGCAGAGTGGGGAGGCAGAACGCACTGCTCTCAACACTGAGAAGAGGCTGGCCTGCTAGAAAAGCTAAGAGACTCCAAGCCTGCCCACCCACCCACCCATTCCAGGCTCAGTCTATCCTGTCTCAGAACAGGAGCAGGAGGCACAGGAGACTTAAAGATTAAGGAATGATGGGACACACTCAGGAGGGAGGTTAGCTGCAGATAGGCAGCCAGAAGTTTCTAGCAGTCAAGGGACACTTCTAGCTCTGACACTGTTCTAGCAAGTACACAACCAGATCTTGGGAGCTTTTCGAGATGCTGGCCGAAGGAGTAAGTAGGACTGCTATGACCAGGGGTGTGGACAATGGCCACTGCACTCGGGGTCAGCCACGCTCTAGGTTAAAGCTAGGGGGCATCTCAGAATCACCTGATAAAACCAACACGCAAGCGTCCAACCCCCAGCCTTACAGAATCAAGACGCTCCTCCTGATGCAGGAATTGGGCAATGTCTTCAACTGATGTTCCCAGCATGCCTTGCTCCTGGAGAAACTGGATGCCTCTCTTGGGTTTCTTGTTGAAACTGTTTCAAGAAGAGACAGGACATGGGTTACTTATTTCAAAATCTGGAAGACAGAAAAAGCTAGCGTTTGAGGCATGAACAAGTCACCAGCTATCAGCTCACGAAGGTCCTGTGTGTCCTACCAGCTTCTCTGAATTTCACCTTCAGTTTCTGACCTAGCTACAGCAGTCTGATGGCCATCCACAAACATCTGTTCACCTCCTCTCCAACACTAACAGAGCTCTAGATGTTCACCCAGGCATACAACGCCCCGGATTAAAAGCTACATTTTCCTGCCTTTAGAAAAATTAAACTCAACTCCCAACCCAACTAAGACCATTGCTCTGAGGTAGGTATCAGTAGGTATCAGTGCTCTAAGGAAGTATTTTCATACTTCCTTAAAGTATGGCCACGTGATAAAGTTCTGGCCTGTGATATTTGAGCAGAAATGGTAACGGGCACTTCTAGGCAGGATCCTTAGTAAATAAAGCTGGCTTGGCTGGGAGGTATATTCTTTTTGTACTTTCCCCTTTCTTTGTTAGTATACGTGTGATGGCTCATGCTCTAGCAATCACCTTAGACCATGAGGCAACACTGAAGGTGAAAACCGTGTTAAGGATGGTGAAACACAGGGGCTCCTGGCTGGCTCAGCTGGTTAAGCATCTGATTCTTGATTTCGGCTCAGGTCACAATTCTAGGGTGAGACTGAGCCCCGTGTCGGGCTCTGTGCTGGGTGTGGAGCCTGCTTAAGATTCTTACTCTCTGCCCTCCACCGCTTAAAAAAAAAAAGGACGGCAAAGGAGAAAAAGTAAACAGCCTGGATCTTTGATGTCCCTGAGAGCCCACATAACAGCCCTAGACCATCCATGTTGGGATTTCCTTTAACAGGGCTTAAGTATTGTTTGTATTTCCTGTTAAAGGTAGGCATACTCCACTATGGATAAGTTCAATGTGCTATTTACCAAGCCCCGCACCGGAGAACGCTATGTGCTGGGGCGAGAGACACACAGGAAGGACATGGATCAGGCGCGAGCGAGAGCGGCCTGCAGACAGGCGGCTACAGAAGGTCTCCTTGAGGAAGAGAGCTTTTGCCAAGCCTGAGGGAGGAAAAAGACCCAGGAGTGTTCCAAGCAGAGGGCACCATGGTGATAGGAGCTCAAGGTGTTCAAGGGACTGAACTGCACAGTGTGACTTGGGTGCTGGCAGGAGATGAGGTTCAGTGGGGTTCAGGGGTCGGGGGTGGAGGCAAGATCAGGCTGTGATGAAGAGAGGGAAACCTGGAATGATTTTAGGTGGCGGAGTGATAAGACCTGATTTAAGTTTTTAAAAGATTAGCTCCTGTGGGGAGACTAGACTGGGGGTGATAAAGGGCTGGGGAGAATAGAAATGAGATCAATACTTCAATTAATAAGTACTGTAACATCAGCTTTTAAAACAAACTGAATTTGGGCACCTGGGTGGCTCAGTGGGTTAAAGCCTCTGCCTTCTGCTCAGGTCATGATCTCAGGTCCTGGGATCGAGGCCCGAATCAGGCTCTCTGCTTGGCAGGGAGCCTACTTCTCCCTCCCTCTCTGCCTGCCTCTCTGCCTACTTGTGATCTCTCTCTCTCTGTCAAATAAATAAATAAAATCTTTTTAAAAAATAAACAAATAGGGACGCCTGGGTGGCTCAGTTGGTTAAGCGGCTGCCTTTGGCTCAGGTCATGATCCCGGCGTCCTGGGATCGAGTCCCACATCGGGCTCCTTGCTCAGCGGGGAGCCTGCTTCTCCCTCTGCCTCTGCCTGCCACTCTGTCTGCCTGTGCTCGCTCTCTCTCTCTCTGACAAATAAATAAATAAAATCTTTTTAAAAAATTAAAAAACAAATAAACAAATAAAACAAACTGAGTTTACGAAGTTAACTAATCATTAAGAAGTTGAACAGATATGGACTGAGTTTACGTATTTCTGTGTGTAAAAGACTGGAAAGAAACACATTAAGATTTACTAGTGCCTGTAATGACGATGTGCTTATGAGAAAATGTCATTTTTCAAAGATACACAACTGAGGTATTATGATGGGAGCAGATTACTTTCAAATGGTTCAGTAAAAATTATACATAGATAACACTAATATGGCAAGAGTTCATTCTTCCATATGTTGGAACTGTTCATAAGACATAGTTGGAAAAAAGTTACCAATGGTGATTTCCTTTAGGTAATAATTATATGAGTGATTAAACATACTTGCTTCATACTTTTATTTTCTAAATTGGTTTAATTTCTTGCATTAGGTAAAATAAAAATAAAAAGACCAGGCATCTACTATACAAAGCTATTAAATTCTAATCTCAAACTGCGTCTCCTTCTACCACTCTCACTCTGGCCGGCTCAGTCTGGCTTGGCTGCGAGTGCCAGCACTGGCCTTTTGTAACAGTCCTTCCCCTAGTGGAGTCAGTCCCAGGTTTCCAGAGAAGATGTGGCTTTGTCAGAGGCCCCAAGAGATTCGGCTGGAGTAGTAGCCATACTCACAGCTCGATGCCATGTTCGATAATCTCCTTTTGTTGTTTGATGACCTCAAACTGCTCTGGATCATCCGGGACAGCCATCTGGGTCCCCGAGGACACCGTGGACTCCATGGACGTCACACTGCTCCGTCTCGCCATGTCAAGACCTTTCCCATCCCCCAGTTCCTGATCTGTGGGCCTCTCCTGACCTGCAATGACATAAGAGCAAAGGGAACCAAATCAACAGATGGGACACAGACACACCTGAGCTCAGGTCGGGCTCTCTGCCCTTCCCTTTTCCAGACCTGTAACAATAAAGTTTGTCCTTTAAGAGTCATGAGCATGAAACCTTGACATCACTTAAAAATTTACTTTTTTGTGGAACTTGATGAGCTAATTCTAAAATTCACACGAAAGAACAGAAGTGTAAAGACCGCCAGGACACTTGAAGAACAATGAATAGGAAGACCTGCCTTAACAGGTATCAGACTCACTAAGGAACTCAAGGCATCGGAAAAGTGTGGTACTGGTGCAAGAACAGACAAATCCATAGAATGGAACAGAAAATTCAGAAACAGACTTACACAGGGAAATCTGGCATTTCATAAAGGTGGTGCGTCAAGGTGGTGAGGGAAGAAGAGACTACTAAAAAACAAAATCAGAACTGTTTCTCCATTTGGGGAAATCAGAGCACAACTCATACTATTCTCCCCAAATTCCAGATGAATTAAAAAGTGGAAGCTTTAAGGCTTTCAGCAAACTACAGAGTTTTGCTAATTTTAAGACAGTAACACAAAGATGACTTTCCCAACAGTCCTGTTGTGAATGGAGGTGATGGTGTGGCAAGCCCTCTCACCGAGGCTGGTCTGGTGGTTGGGATTCACATACAGGTCTTTGCTCCATTCCACCATGCACTTGAGAATGGACACGAGGCACTCCAAACCTTTCTTCCTCAGACTGAGCTCCTGAAGGACAGAAGGGAAATGGCACAGAGACTTAACAGATAAAATGAGTGCAGAAATCTACAGGACAATTAGGGAATTCTGGGACAATACGAGATAATCACTAACATTCAGTGCTATTAAGCAGAGAACCTAAGGAAAAGTTAACAGGTGACATAAGTATTAAGGGCTCAATGCAAAAACCCTGAAAATCTCTAAAGCTGTTCATTACAAATACCCTAGTAGAAAAACAGGTGATGTGTGCTTTCCTAAAAGGAATAGCGTTATCTGGAATTTTTTTTTTTTTAAGTAAATGTCTATGCCCAACACTGGGCTTGAACTCATGACTCCAAGATCAAGAGTTGCATGTTCTGGGGCACCTGGGTGGCTCAGTGGGTTAAAGCCTCTGCCTTTGGCTAGGGTCATAATCCCAGAGTCCTGGGATCGAGCCCCGCATCGGCCTCTCTGCTCAGCAGGAAGCCTGCTTCCTCCTCTCTCTCTCTCTCTCTCTGCCTACTTGTAATCTCTTTCTGTCAAATAAATAAATAAAATCTTAAAAAAAAAAAAAAAAAAAAAGAAGAGTTGCATGTTCTAGGAGTCTGGGTGGCTCAGTGGGTTAGGCCTCTACCTTCGGCTA
Organism: Mellivora capensis; assembly: GCA_004024625.1. Classification (NCBI taxonomy): domain Eukaryota; kingdom Metazoa; phylum Chordata; class Mammalia; order Carnivora; family Mustelidae; genus Mellivora; species Mellivora capensis. Next base: position 171,386 of record PISX010000782.1, on the reverse strand, counting down.
GGGTCATGATCTCAGGGTCCTGGGATCGAGCCCCATATCAGCCTCTCTGCTCGGTGGGAAGCCTGCTTCACCGTGAGCTGCCTGGCATTACGTGTAGAATTTTGTTGAATGGGCATTTTCCCTAGAAGGTCCGTAGCCGTTATTAGATTCACAGAGAGAATCTGTGGAATCCACCCTTCTCTGCCTGCCTCTCTGCCTACTTGTGATCTCTCTCTCTGTCAAATAAATAAATAAAATCTTTAAAAAAAAAAAAAAAGAGTTGCATCTTCTACCTACTGAGCCAGCCAGGTGACCCAAGTGTTATCTGGATTTTTGAAAGAAAGATATTCACTGCTTATATAATTTAAAAAACACTTCAGTCACTTTCTTTTTTAATAAACCAATAGGGTTGAGTTGCCTGAGTGGCTCGGTTGGTTAAGCATCCGACAGTTGGTTTCAGCTCAGGTCCTGATCTAAGGGTCATGAGATATAGTCCCACATCAGGCTCAGCGTTCAGTACAGAGTCTGCTTGGGATTCTCTTCCTCTTGCTCCCTCTCTGCCCCTTCCTCCCCTTGTGCATATGCACAAGTGCACACTCTCAAATAAATATCGATCTTAAACAGTAACACCCCCCCCCCAAAAAAAAGAGAAAAGAATTTTCCATCATGTAACAAATGAGTGATTCTGGACACATTCTTCCTCTTCAAACACTCACAAACACATTACATTTTAAGGCTTGCTCTACAAATAAAAATACTAATTTTTTTAAAAAGTAGCATTTCTGGGGCGCCAGGGTGGCTCAGTGGGTTAAAGCCTCTACCTTGGGCTCAGGTCATGATCTCAGGGTCCTGGGATCGAGCCCCGCATCGGGCTCTCTGCTTAGCAGGGAGCCTGCTTCCACCCCCCCCCCCCTGCCTGCCTCTCTGCCTACTTGTGATCTCTGTCTGTCAAATAAATAAATAAAATCTTAAAAAAAAAAAAAAAGTAGCATTTCTTAAAAAATTGAACATGAATCACATATAATTTAAAGAAATGCAAATATTTTCTACTCAAAACAGCACCTATGGTGGCACAGATCTCTCTGTGAATCTAATGATGGCCACGGACCTTCTAGGGAAAATGCCCATTCAACAAAATTCTACACGTAATGCCAGGCAGCTCACAGACCTTCTGACCAGTTCCTTCAGAGACCTTAGCTTAAGGTCCTCTTCTCTGGGGCACCTGGGTGGCTCAGTGGGTTAAAGCCTTTGTCTTCGGCTCAGGTCATAATCCCAGGGTCCTGGGATCGAGCCCCGCATCGGGCTCTCTGCTCAGCAGGCAGCCTGCTTCCTCCTCTCTCTCTCTGCCTGCCTCTCTGCCTACTTGTCTGTCAAATAAATAAATAAAATCTTAAAAAAAAAAAAAAAAAAGATCCTCTTCTCTGTGTGCGCACTCTAATGAGGCAACTGGATAAGAGACAATTTCCTTTGCCTTTCTGGAGCCTAGGAGCCTGTTTCCATACAAGCTTTGGAAAGGTGACTGAGCGAACTTCTACAGGTCTCGGCTCAAATGTCACCTTCTCAGAAAAACTGCCTCTGTGACTCCGTTAAAAACGACAGCACCATTTCTAGCCCTCCTTTATCCGTGCTTTATTCTTCTCTGCGGCTTACTCTTCCATTGTTGACCACAGCAGTTGTGTACATTCATGGGCACCGCGTTTGGCTCACTGCTGTGTTCCAGCACCAAGGACAGCGCCGGCCTGGCATACAGCGGCGCTCAATAAACATTTACGGAGATGAATGCACTTTATTATTATTTTTCTCAAATGGATCTTTAAAAATAAAAATCCACGCTGGGCATGGAGCCTATTGCAGGGTTTGAACTCACGACCTTGAGATCAAGACTTGAGCTAAGAGTCAGACCTCTAACCAACTAAGCCACCTGGACACTGCGAAGCAAATGCACTTTAAGTATTAATGGGGGAGGAGCACCTGGGTGGCTCAGTCAGTTAAGCGGCTGCTTTCTGCTCAGGTCATGATCCCAGGTCCTGGGAATGGAGCCTGGTATGGGGCTTCCATGCTCAGCAGGGAGTCTGCTCCTCCCTCTCCCTCTGACCCTCTCCCTGCTCGTGCTCCTGTTCTCTCTCTCAAATGAATAAATAAAAAATTCTTAAAAAAACACACACACACACACACACACATACATAAATGGGTGTTTTCAGTGTTTTTACCTGCAGAGGAGTCATTCCTAGCTCGTGTCCACTTCTTCCCTGAGCGATTTTGGATAAATCATTCACAAGGCGCTCAAAAATGTTAGCAGCATTTAAATCACAGTCGTAGTTGACATAAATATCTACAACACACTGGGCGTCTTGGAAAATAACACAGAGATATTAGAAATTCTGATCCAACAGACACAGCAGTTACATTTTCTTATTAAATTAGATTCTTTCTTCAAAACTGCTTCCCAGTGAATCACTGACTCAGGTAGACACAAATCCCTCAGGAAACGTATGTCAGATGTACTACAAGTCTGGGGAGGCCCTCTTCTGACGCCTGCCTTGGCACTTACTGACTCTCGAGCAGCTTACTCTGCCTCTCCAAAGCTCTCTTTCCTCATAAGAAAGGGATAACAATTGTCTGATCCACCTCTTAAAGTTGTGTCACTTGTGAAATTATGTCTGATGATAGACAAGTGGGAGGCTTGGTTACCAGCCACACAACTGCATGGCGATAAGGGAAATCTGAATTGACCTTGGGATTCAATCAAGGGCTGGCAGCATTAACACCTTGGACCCTGTGACTGACAAAGTGTTCAGTTTGTCGGTGGAGTGACCATGTATCCTGGTTTTGCAGGAGCAGGGGGCTTCCCAGGGCGCGGGACTTTTTGTGCGAAGACCACAAGATCCCGGCCAACCAGACAGAGCTGGTCATCCTCTAAAGGAGAAGAGGAGTGGGACTAGATATTCGGTTAGCATTAGCCTTTCAGGTGAGGCTTTCCCAGCACTACATTAAAACTCTAAAAGCAGGAGGTAAAGGTCTCAATCTGGATTTTGGAAAAGCATTTCTGGGTAAGTCTATGGATGTGTATCCTCAGAGTGAAAATACCTGCACAGATCCTTGTCAGAGTCTGAATGACCATCCACCTGTGCTCAAAAGAACTTGTAGATGTTTCTAAAATGTTCAGGAAAATCTCTTTGAAAAAGACCTACATGACACGGAGACAAAGGAGACACCAATTAATATCGTTTAAATTGGGGCTCAAAAACCTCAAAAGCAGTAGGGGAACAGGTAGCTCCAACGAGGGAGGGAGCCTGGGGAGAAGTAAAGGAGCGGCGCGTACACATACACACACACACACACGCACTGCTGAGGCGCGTTGGAACCCCGACCTCCCGGGGTAACAGCTAGCCGGGCAGGACCACAGCGACCCGAGGATAGAGCCCCACTAGAGGAGTCCCTCAGCAACTAGCAAGAACTGCCAGGCCAAGATGAGGACTAGCGTTACGGTTTTGAGAGAAACCAGAGATCTGGATTGTCATGTAAAATGAAAATGACTTCTCAATTTGCCAACTAAATCCGATTACTTCAAACAATGTACAGGTTAAACACACATGTTCAGGGGACTGAGACTAGCCCTTGGGTCATTTGATTTAAACTTTGGGTTAAAATGAAAGACACCTAACATCTGGGGGCAGGAACTTTTAGGAATAGGTAGTCTCTCACTCCTTCAAAAAGTTCTCTGGGGTGCCAGCAAGTGGACCGTGCAAGTCTAGTTCCTGATGACTATGTCACCAGGATTTAACTCTTCGTGTATAAACACTATACAAAAAAAGAAACAAAACAAAAAAAAACAAAAGAACCCCCCAAATCACTGTGGAGTCCATACCTCTATTTGCATTTTCAAGTGCATTTTGAAGTTTGAAAGAAGAGTAAGAAAAATGGCAAGAGAGAGTTCAAAGACATCAGGCACTGAAGAGACGCCATTTTTGGACAACGCCACGCAAAGATACTGCTTGATCGCGTTGATGAACATCTCGTGAGTCCTGAAGACCGGGCCGGCGTTCTGCAGGACGGACAGAAGCAGCTGCAGGGAAACCACTTTGGAACGCAGCTCGTGGGATCTGGTAAAGGGAAAGACGGCGACAGTGCTAGAAGATTCAATTTTAAAGAGTGCATTTCTTGAGAAGGCCTCACTCCTCTACCAGCGAGCTGAGTTTTCTGAGAGCCAATGAGTTAAGAATTGGCACCGGCATCTAGATGCCAAGAGCGTGAGGGCAGATGGCATGGGGTGGGTCCTCCAGGGACCTGCAAGACAAGAGCTGTCAACTCCTACCATACTTTTCCTCTCCCTGCCATAAAACAGGTGATGCAGCGGGAGCAGAGTAAGCATAAACTTACGGGTTCTGCAACTACAGTTACTTTACATCACACACGTGAGACTAACCCCTGCGTCCTGCTCTGTCTTTATGGACAAACGGAAACAATGCTCTTTATTCACCTGCACCCACAGGCCTGGAAAGAAGGACATGTTTCTGAATCATCTCCTTAACAGTCATGATATCTCAACAGGAGAGTTGAGGATTATTGTTAGCGACTAACAAGAATGAGGACAATAAAACTCATAAAGTGCCGGGCCCCACACTCAGGATGCACTGATACCACTTCACGTCATGGACCCTGTAAGGCAATTTCTCACATCCCCACTTTTCAGATGAGGTTCAGTAACACCTACGGCTGTGGAGGTGCTTTCAAGCGAGCCAGGAGTGAATGCGGCTCTCTGGCTCCAGAGCCCAACTGGCTCTGCAGTAACTGGTTCATTATGAAGCAAGGTTTGGCTTCTCTGGGTTGCATCTGGAGCTTAAACCTGTACCCATGGAGCAGAGGTTTCTCAACAGGGCAGGGAAGGGAGGTTTGTACACATCCTGCCCCTGCCCACCCTGCATCAGATTAAATTCATTAGTCAGGAACAAGAGGATAACACGTTTAGTGTATATATATACACTTATGTATATATATACACAAATTCAGTATATATATACACAATCTTGGTTGGTGTGGACACAGAGACAATCTATTATGAAAGGGCTGTAGGGACAGCAGGAGTCTGAAAAGCTGTAAATTCCTGCATTTACACCAACCCGGGGACAGGGCACTGGGGTTTCTCGGAACCCCCAATATCCTCCTGAGTCATCTGGGTCATACACGGCCAAGAACTGGTGATGGCTTACTTTGGATCTGGGGGGCCTTCAGCAAGGGGTTTCATGGACAGCTTGCAAAGGGAGCGAAACACCAGGAAGGCGTCCTTCTGCAGAATGTGAGAGAACCTAGCAGCCACTTGATGTCCCTGTGCATCTGATTCCTGAGGTTGGAAACAAATAAGAGAAAAATTAAGGGGTCAAAACAAAATTATTTTTCAAAAATAAAGAATGTAATTATTTCATGGAAATTTAAAATTCTGTTATTCAACGGGGAAGTGAGGAATGTGGGGGAGGGGACAATATGTCAAAACAGGAGCTATGGGGGAGTCATTTTGGCAATTCTAAAACCTTGTTCCTTGTTCTTCAAAAAGTGGGCATGGATGGCTTAATATGATAAATGAGCAAATGTTAAACTGTTAAAAATCTAAGAGAAATACAGCTGACCCTTGAACAACACGGGTTTGCACTGCACGGGGGTCACTTACATGTGGATTTTTTTCCAATAAATACAGTACAGTACTGTAAATTGATTTTCTCTTCCTTGTGATTTTTTCCTCTAGTCTACTTTATTCTAAGAATACAGTATATAATACCTATATGAAATATGTGTCAATCAATTGTGTATGCTATTGGTAAGGCTTCTGGTCAACAGCAGGCTATCAGTGGTTAAGTTCCGGGAGAGTGAAAAGTTAAAAGCAGATTTTCGGCCGCATGGCAGGGGAGTGTCACTGCCCCTAGCCCCTGTGTTATTTAAGGGTCACATGTACAAGTAATTATATTAGCTTGGATAACAGTATTTCTAAGAACACTACTGCAGGATAGATGGGGGGAAAACAATGGGCATCTGAAAATACACTTCTTTAACTAAAAAAGTAAGCTGCTTTAAAAAATTAAAAAAATTTGTAACATACGAAAAAGACTAGTATGCTCGATGTACAAAAAGTTCTTATAATTCATTAAGGAAATTACAGAAACCTTCCACCCAAATGAAAAGCAGGCAAAAAAACATGAATAAGCAATTCACCAAGAAATGCAAATGACAGATTAACCTAAATAATGTTACTACTAATTATTACAGCGGGATCTTTCTCCCACCAGACCAGCAAAATTTGGAATGAAGGCTATTGCCCAATTTTAATGAGGGAATGGGGAAATGAGCACTGATTGCCTAAAAGTGGGCAGAGATTCGAGCATTACCTTCCCAGCAGGCTAATGTGATGTTAAGGAACAAAAGCCTTAAAGCTTCCAACTCGTGACCCAGCAATATCACTTGTACGAATTTATCCTAAAGAAAGAATTAAGGATGTGCACAAGATTTATCTATAAGGATGCTCATTATAGAACCATTTCCTATGATTTAAAAAAACTGAAATAACATAAAAACCTGACAAGGAATTGGCAAAATAGATATGGCAATCTACAGGACAGAATTTTACATGACCACTGAAACCGTTAGGTCTGTATGTACTGATGTGGAAAGGTCCCTAAAACGGTGTTGAGTAAACAAAGCAAGTAACAGCCTAGTAAAAAAGGCAAGAGTCCTTCGTGCGGACTGGAGTACATCTGTAAGTACATTCTTAATGGGGATGACATAATTCCACGGGGACTGCTACAGACTGAATGCTTATGCTCCCTCCACCTCCATTCACAGGTTGACATCTAACCCCCAAAGTGATGGCATCTGGAAGTGGGGCTTAAGAGGGAGGAGTCCTCGTGAATGGTATTAGTGTCCTTAAGAAGACAGCCACTTGGGCGCCTGGGTGGCTCAGTGGGTTAAAGCCTCTGCCTTCGGCTCAGGTCATGGTCACAGGGTCCTGGGATCAAGCCCCACATGGGGCTCTCTGCTTCCACATGGGGTGCCTGCTTCCTCCTCTCTCCCTGCCTGCCTCTCTGACTACTTGTAATCTCTATTAAATAAATAAATAAATAAATCTTTAAAAAAAAAAAAAAAAGGAAGACAGCCACTTTATGAATAAGGAAACAGGCCCTCACACCAAAACTGCTGATACCTTTATCTTGGGACTTCCCAGTGTCCAGAACTGTGAGAGATAAATTTCTATCATTTATAAACCACCCAATCTATGGTATTCTGTTATGGCAACCCAAACAGACTAAGACAGGGTCAGGTATTGGTTCTTGGTAGAGGGGTAGGGGGGTGGGGAGTGGAAAAAATCTTATTCTTTGTATGTATAAAGCACAGGTACATGTATAATCATAAACAGATATCCAGTTTATCAGTGGCTTTCAAATTCATGAAAGGAGATGGTGCATCAGGAAAAGAAATATATAAAAAGGCAGGGGGGTTGGGCGCTGATAATGCAAAAGGCTGAGAAACACCCGTGAAAAGGTAGAGAGAGTGGGTTCAGGTGGGATGTTAACATCATATTTCTCCCTGTTTTGAATGTTTATATATATCATTTTCAAGAAAACAACAAAGCTATTTAAAAAAAATAATGTGGCAGACACATTTATGGATCTGAAAGGATGTTCGAAATATACACTTAAGTTTCAAAAGTGGGTTACAAAACAGCAGTATATCATGTGCTTATATTTAAGTGGAAAAAAATGAGAGGGAGAGAAAAATCTAGAACGATATAAGTAATAGTTAACGAGGGTTATCTCTAAGGGATTATGGATGACTTTTATTTCCCTATTTTTCCTTCTCTCTATTTTCTGATTCTTCTATAATGAACGTATATGAGAGAAAAGAGAAAGGCCAGGAAATCTAAGTTCTTAAAAGTCTGAATAAACAAGGTTTAGTAACAATGCTATATACAACCACCAGGCGCACATTCCAAGAATATAACCTACTAATACGAAGCACATGAGGCAAGGACTGTGTGACTGAGTAAGGTCTGCTGGTTTTCACTCGCTGCTTCTGCTAGAGATTTAATTCTGCATCTTCTAAAAAAGTAAAAACCCAAAAGGATCTGTATATGAGGAGAATCACCAACATACCAGATTATCCGCTGACGACAAGGACTGTCTGTCGTCTGCTATCCCGTTGGTCTGGGAATTTTCATCAGCTGCTGGGGGAACAGCACCTTCCTGGCACTCCAGTTCACCCAGGACCTGCTCCGGTTCTGTCAGGCCGTGCTTCTGTGCTGCTTCTTAAAACACAGGTGCAAAAAATCATCACCAAGTTAGTACTCATCCCAAAAGCTCTGACACCAGGGAGAAGTGACTCACTCATCATCTTCCAGCTCCTGCTTTTTCCCCTCTCCCTTTGCTACCACCCTAGAAGACTGACATAATAATACTGAGAAAGGCTTAACCAAAGTGGTGTTTAGGCTTTACATGTGTCCACTATCCACACCCCCCAGAGGTTCATTCACACTGCAGGCCGTGTCAGTAGTGCCTCTAGAAATGAGCAATACAGCAGCCCTGCCCACCCCTGTCCACTTCTGGAAAAGCTTAGGAACAGCTCAGCATGAAAAGCACAGATTTTTAAAAAATGCTACTGATATAGGGGTTAGAGAAGAGCCATATAAATGAAAAGAGTTGGCAGTTATGACAGAAGACCGCAGTCACAAAAAAGGAGGAAAAAAACAAAGTAGACCTGAGCTTCCTGGCATGGCAGCCGTGTGAAAAAGGGAAAGACAAAGAATTAAAATTATTCTATTTTAAAGACATTGCTACCAGGACATATATTTTTACACTCTATTAAGTAATTTTATGTAATTCTACAGTAAATAAATAATGAAATCTATGAATACAGATTGGTGGTAACCTAAATCAACAAAAGAATAGGGCTTAGAGCAGTGGGTCAAACTTCTCAGACTGTCACCCACAGTAAGAAATACAGTTTTAAAAATCATGACCCCTGGGGCTCCTGGTTGGCTCTGTTGGTTAAGCATCTGCCTTTGGCTCAGGTCATGATCCCAGGGTCCTGGGATCAAATCCCACATCGGGTTCCCTGCTCAGCACGGAGCCTGCTTCTCCCTCTCCCTCCACCCTGTTTGTGCTCTCTCTCAAATAAATGAATGAAATCTTAAAAAAAAAAAAAAAAGAAAAGAAACACTGATTGTAACTCTCTACTAAATTAATGATTTTAGACCCATTAATGGTTTATTGCCACTGGAGTCAAGTATTCAACACAGAGCCATTTACCTAAGATTTTGGGCAAAAACAACAACAAAAAACTCTTCCAATGGTCATTCTGAGCTCTACAAGTTTTGTTCCACTGAAACCACACCATAAAACCGAGGGAGCTATGAATGAAGTCTAAGAAAACGAACAAAGCTTCTCTGTGCATCTGATACCTGCTGACGTGGGGACTGTCCCCTTGACACATCAGTGGCTAGCCATGAACATTCCGCAGCAATGGGCACCACCTCAGGACTCACAGCCACTCCTGGAAAAAGCTGGATATATCTGGGAGCGGCCTCTGTCTTCCATGTGAAACACCCAATTCTAGCATCATCAGACTGCTTGAACCCAGCCCCAATGAGAATAAAATTAATGACTAAAAAGATACTTCTTTTTTAGATATTTAGAAATATCCTTTTCAGATTTTTCTGAATCTCACAAGGAAGACCGGCAGATACGAGCAGACTCAGTTTTTTGTTTTTTTTTAATTTATTTGTCAGAGAGAGAAAGAGCGAGCACAGGCAGACAGAGTGGCAGGCAGAGGCAGAGGGAGAAGCAGGCTCCCTGCCAAGCAAGGAGCCCGATGTGGGACTCGATCCCAGGACGCTGGGATCATGACCTGAGCCAAAGGCAGCCGCTTAACCAACTGAGCCACCCAGGCGTTCCGAGCAGACTCGGTTTTTATGACTTCACTGGGGGTTGGCATTCCGCCACTAAAATTATCTGGCCAAGGACTTTTTTGGAGCAGCAAGGAGGAGAGGCTGGGTTCTTGGTTCTTACCTTTAACAGCAGATGTGACTACATCTTCTAAGATCTCCTTCACCACCTCCTGGGCCCCGTCATCAGTCCCTATACACACCCAAAGACACAAACATGAACACGTGGGTATTTCCCAGGAAACCAAAGGGGGAGAAGGTGGTCACATCTCAGGAGGCAAAGGGGGCAAACAAGTCCTCTCCAAAGCCCAATCTGATTGTGCCAAAAGAAAACAAGACCTGTGCAATCTGGAAACTCTTAGGCAGCATTTGCTATGACTTTGAGTTTCCCTCTGTGGATCACTCTTCCTTGCTAAAGCCCTCTCCACCAACCCCCCGCTGGACGCAGGAGCTGGATTTTACCCAGCTATGCTTCTCAGCAGAAGAAAAGATGGAGCTTTCTCTTGTGCCTTCACCTCGGGCACCCCAGGGCCTTGGGAAGTGACATGCCTCCTGTTGCTTCGCTTCCTTCACACTCAGAATCACCCAGAACTCAGCATGAGATGTCTAATGTGGCAACTGAGGATTTACTACATTTTAAATCGAATTGTTCTGTCAGCTGTTAACTGCTTAAATGGAAGAGCTTCGGCACCGTTTTTTGGGAGAACGAGTCAATGCTCCCGGACTAGACTTTTAGGAGTCAACATGAGTGATTTCTCAAACATCCCATTGACCAAAAAGGCCACCACATTAAACCGAACCAAAATAAGCCGGCAAATTCTTTTTGAATTCAGTAAGGTCTTTCAGTCAAGTCCCTATTTTTACAAGTGCTGTGTTTGATCCACAAGGTCCCGGAGAGCAGTACAAAGTATTTTCATTTCCACGGAGCAGCTGCCCCCCCCCCAAACTATTTATTTGCCACCCACCCCCAAGCTTCACTGAGGTACGACTGGCAAGTAAAGCCACCATAACTATTTAGATGGGTAAGTCAATCTCCATTGAAAATATGGATGTTGCATGCTTTTCTTAGAGGGCGGAAAAGAACTCAGGGGAAAAAAAAAAGCCAGAGGCCACGGTTACGATCTCCTGCTCCCAGATCTTTGTCTAAACAACGTGGTTTGGAATAGATGGGTGTGTGAGCACGTTTCAGGCGCTCGCGGGCCACCTTCGTCATGTTTGCTGTTATCACCATCACGAGTATCAGTACGTCACACGCCTACAGTTACCACTGCTCCTCATACTGACTCACCTCAGGCAAGACCATTCAAAGGACCAGAGGATTCACCAGCCAATTACATTTTCTGAACGTATGTTAAAATCAATGTGTCAATATTTATTTATTTATTATTATTATTTTAAGATTTTATTTATTTATTAGAGAGAGAGATCACAAGTAGGCAGAGAGGCAGGCAGAGAGAGTGAGAGGGAAGCAGGCTCCCTGCCGAGCAGAGAGCCCAACACGGGACTCGATCCCAGGACCCTGAGATCATGACCTGAGCTGAAGGCAGAGGCTCAACTCAACCCACTGAGCCACTCAGGCACCCAATATTTTTTTTTAAAAAGATGTTACTTATTTATTTGACAGAGATCACAAATAGGCAGAGAGGCAGGCAGAGAGAGGAGGAAACAGGCTCCCCGCCGAGCAGAGAGCCCAACGCGGGGCTCGATCCCAGGACCCTGGAATCAGGACCTGAGCCGAAGGCAGAGGCTTTAACCCACTGAGCCACCCAGGTGCCCCAATGTGTCACTATTTAAATAAACACTGTTGAGCAAACGAGTCGACTAAAACTATCTCCTCTACATGTGAAAGGGTATTTCCAAGTTCCCTTCCAGGTCCGGCATTCTCCGATGCCATGATGTCATACAATGATGATGGCAGCTGCCAATCTCTACCATACATTCCAACGCCCGAGCAACACCAGCATGGTGCATGCATGTCATTGGGGGGATGGGGGGGTGGGAGCTGCAGACTGGGGAGGGGGATCAGAGGCTGTAAGGCGGAGCCTGCCGGGTATACCGGGCCTGCAGGTAGGCACTCTCTAGCCTGTGCACTGCTTCCCGGACCCAGCTTTATGGCGGTATCATCGACAAGTGAGACTTGTACATACTTAGGGGGCACGACTCGATAATGTGATGTATGTATACGTATACAAATCACACTGTGAAATGGTCACCGCAATCGGGCTAATTAACACTCTGTCCCCTCACACGGTTACCGTTATCTTCCTTTCTTGTCTGTGGTGAGAACACATAAGATCTACACTCGGCAAATTTCTAGCACACAGCACAGTGCTGTAACTATGGTCAGTGCTCCACACTGCATCATCAAAACTCCGTACCTTATGTAACAAACCATACCCACAACCAGTATCTCCCCATTTCTGTGACCACCTTTCTATGTTCGGTGTCAACACATCTGACTCCTCTAGTGCCTCATACACGTGGAATCATGCAGTATTTGTCCTTTTATGACTGGCTTCTTTCACTAAGCATAATGCCCTCCAGGTTCATCCGTGTTGTTACAAATGGCAGGATTTCCTTCATTTTTATTTTTTTTTAAAGATTTTATTTATTTGACAGAGAGAGATCACAAGTAGGCAGAGAGGCAGGCAGAGAGAGTGAGAGGGAAGCAGGCTCCCTGCCGAGCAGAGAGCTCAACGCGGGACTCGATCCCAGGACCCTGAGATCATGACCTGAGCCGAAGGCAGCAGCTCAAACCACTGAGCACCCAGGCGCCCCAGGATTTCCTTCTTTTAAAGGCTGGATAATATTCCAGTGTGTGCGTGCGTGTATACGTGTGTGTGCGCGGGAGTGCTTTATCCATTCATCTTTTGACACTGACGTTACTTCCACATCTTGGTATATTGTGAATAATGCTGAACAGGGAAGTACAGATGATCTTGTCAAGATCCTGATTATAATCTCTCTGAAGATATACCTGGAAATAAGACGTCTCGATCATAAAGTAGTTCTATTTTTAATTTTCTGAGGAACCTCCATACTGTTTTCCATATCGGCCGTGCCAATTTACATTCCTGCGACAGGGCACAAGGCTCCCTTCTCCCCACATGCTCCCTAGCACTCGTCCTTCATCTTTCTGGTAACAGTCATTCTGAAAGGGGCAAAGTGATATCTCATTGTGGTTCTGATTTGCATTCCCCTGATGATTAGTGAAACTGAGCACCTTTTAAAGTATGTGTTGGCCATTTGTATGTCTTCTTTTGAGAATTGTCTATTCAGGTCCTTTGTCCATTTCTCAATGGGTTATTTGTTTTTTTGCTATTGAGCTGTAGACGTTTCTTGTATATTTTGGATCCTTATCTCTTCTCAGATATATGGTTTGCAAATATTTTCTCCCATTCCATAGGATGCATTTAAATTCTGTTGATTGTTTCATTGGCTGTGCTTATGGACTGTATTTTCTTTTTATTTGCATTAGCTGTGAACACTTAAAAAATTGGGAGATGTGGGGCGCCTGTGTGGCTCAGTGGGTTAAAGCCAATGCCTTTGGCTCAGGTCATGATCCCAGGGTTCTGGGATGCATCGGGATCTCTGCTCAGCAGGGAGCCTGCTTTCCCCCACCTCTCTCTCTGCCTGCCTCTCTGTCTACTTGTGATCTCTGTCTGTCAAATAAATAAATAAAATCTTTAAAAAAAAAAAAAAAAAAAAGGACAAAAATACCAACAAAAATTGGGAAATGTGTCATAAAAATCCAGATCTGGATTATCTGGCAACACTAGGCCACAGTGTCTGGTACCAGGAGCACCTGCCCCCTTTAGCCAAGGCATGAACTCTGCAGATGTCCTGGTGCCTCAGTCCTTGCCACTGAGGACAGGTATCATTACAGTGAGCAGGAAAGTGACATGGGTCTGTCAAGAGTGGGGAAAATGGGACACTGACAGGGTTGGGTGTCTGAAAGGCATCAGAGCGAAAAAGTGAAAATGTTCCCTTGTAGAAGTGACGTCAACACAGTGAGAAAAGTGAAGGCTCCAGAGCCAATGTGTCTGGTTCAGGTTCCTGCTCTGCCACTTCCCAATGTGGGGACTTACGTTGCGTTACCTTTCCAAGCTTCAGTTCCCTCAGTAGTGAACAAGGATGATTTCAATAGCACTTACCTCATGGAGCCTTGTGAGAATTCAGTAAAATAATACTCAGAAAGCATTTAAAATGGTGTTTGTAGAGTGAGGACTCAAGTGTTAATTTTTCTTTGGTCTGTAAGGTATGATTGTGCTAAGACATTCCTGATGCCCTCATGAAAGAGGCCCTCTCATTTCTTTCCTTCTTTCTAATTTAAATTCAATTACCCAACATATAGTACATCATTAGTTTTTGATAAAATGTTCCATGATTCATTAGTTGCGTACAACACTCAGTGCTCATCACATCACATGTCCTTTTAAAAGATTTACTTTGGAGAAAGATAGAGATAGAGGGCACGCATGAGTGGAGGGGGGAGGGCCAGAAGGAGAGGAAGAGAGAGAGAGAGAAAGCAAACTCCCTGCTTAGTGCAGAGCCTGACACAGTGCTCGATCCCAGGACTCTGAGATCCGAGATCATGACCTGAGCCGAAATCAAGAGTTGGCTCCTTATCCAACTGAGCCACCTAGGTGCCCCAAGGCCTTCTCACTTCTGCCACTTGCCTGGCCCTGGAGACTAAGTTCATACAGAGGTTTCCCAACTAGGGGCACCCGGGTGGCTCAGTTGGTTAAGGCTCCGCCTCTTGATTTTGGCTCAGGTCCTGAGACTGAGCCCCACGTTGGGCTCCATGCTGGGCATGGAATCTGCCTGAGATTCTCTCTCTCCCTATGCCTACCACACCCCACCCACTGTCTCTGTGTCAAATAAATAAATAAACAAACAAATTAAAAAAAAAAAACAGAAATTTCCCACTAACCACACTGAAGGCAGTTTCAGTTACTTAAAGCCATCACTACTTTTCATTCTAAAGAGAAAAAAAATGTCCATTCCTACAGGGATCCTCCTCTTCCCTCATTGCAGTTTTCCCACTTAAACAGCACCAGGACCACCATTTTTTGGAGGAATAACAGTGTTTAACTCACTTTCCTGGACGGGCTGTCTCCATAATAGCCTCTGTGCAATATCAAAATCTTCTCAGGCTAGGAAGGCGTGGGAGAGTCAGGAAGCCCCAATTCCAAAAGAAGGTTCCCGCGGAGGCAGCTGCCGCTGAAGAGCCCCTAAAGAGGCCCAGAGGTAGCAGGACCCCCATGGTATCCCTGCCTGCTGCCCCTGCTGACACGTCAGCCTGGGGTAGGGCTGAGAAGAGGCCTTCGATTGCGGTAATAACCACTAAAAAGTCTGCGTGTTTAAGTTTCAAGCACGCTGTCAAAAGGTTAGCAGACCAAACCAAACCAAATCCTTGCAAGGTTCAGAATATGCTGGTTCCCGGGGATGTCCAGCAGTCACCACCTGGCCGTTACTGACTGGCCATTTCACAAACTCTGTCCCTAAGCAAAATAAGAGGGTCACCTTGAAGAGGTTCAGAGAAAAGAAACCCTTGCTGCCATTCCCTCCTTAGCCAGCAGGAGAACCACCCCTGTGGTGGGTATCGCTGGGCACTAACTCATACCCTGAATCCTCACACAGCTCTAATTCTGTTTTGGAAGGGGCTGTCCCTGTATTTCCTGGCCACCCCAGCAGAAAGGGTGGCCGTGTGACCAAGTTCTAGCCCATAAGGGGTAAAGCACAAATTACTGGGGATTGCCTGGGCTTCCGGGAAGGCTCCGTAGGGAGCAGCATGACTCAGCTGGGAGTCCTTGAGTCCCACCCTCTTCCTCCTTCCTGCAGGAGGACATGCCAGCATCTGGAACCATGAGGTAACCCGGAAGATGAAAGTTACATGCTAAGAATAATCGGGGGAAAAACAGAAGGAATCTGAGACACACCCTCCCATGCCTCTGTTTTCTGTCCAGTGAAGCGGGGACCATGGTGGAGGGAGGTAGGTGGGGTAGTAAGATGCATTCACTCACTCATTCCATCAAAAAGTTGAATGCCTGCCTGTTCGGCACTGTTCCAGGCATGTGGAATGCATCACTGTTTAAAACAAAGATCTTTATCTTCATGGTGCTTACGTTCTAGCTGGGATAACTGTGTTATGCTGCACACTATAGTGCTAGGGAAAAAGCAGAGGGGGACAAGGCAGATGTAGAATGGTGGGGACAAATGTGAACATACAGTGACAGTAAAACGTGACGTGCCTGTTTCCTAGAAACTAGGGTTTGGTTGTGCCCAATGTCCAAGCACTTGGTAATATGCAAGAATGCTAAAGGAAAAAAAAATCGGGGACCAAAGCTGTTTGCTGTCACATTCCAACCACACGCCAACACGGTTCCTCGACAGGAAGGAACACTTAGGCAACCTACTGTCGCAAAATAAGTGTCCATCGAGCAGCTAACACAGAAGTCGTAAACCCCTGAGAGGGAGCCGCCCAGCAAGGCCAGCTGTGTCAGAAAGGAGGGGGACCCAGGGAAACATTCTGTTATTTTTATAAAGTGTTGGTCTGAGACAATTTTTGTTTTGTCCACAAAAAATACTGAAACTCCTAAAGCAGAGGATCTGGGATTGCTAACATGGAAAACAGGCTCCCTTTACTCTACGCACTGTTCTCACCACCTCTACATCTGATTACCATTTTAACTATTTGCTTTTTTAACTCATTTTTTAAAGTGGAAACTTATTTGAAAGGTAATAATAGCAAACACACAGGTCCAAGCGCCAGACGCTGCTCTGATTTAATTCTCACAAACCTGTACAATCGGTACTAGCTGTGGCCCCATCTTACAGATGAGGACCCTGAGGCTCAGAGAGGTTAAAGATTTCCCTCAAGGTCACACAGCTACTAGACCCTAGAGTCACGATTTGAAACCAGGCTGTTCGATCAGAATCTCCATATTGGCTGAGGGAGGATAACTTTGCTCTATTTTAGAATACTTAAGAATTGCGTTTTGTTTTGTTTTGTTTTTTTTTTTAAGAATGAGCTGCAAGAAGAAAACATGAGCTAAGAAATCCTTAAACACACAGGTATTTGTGTACATACAGTAGCTACTCATTAGACATAAATGTAAAAGTGCTGATGTCTCATGCATGTTGGGAGTCAAAAAGTCAGATTCTTAAAAATGATCTTAAAAACAAAAAAGAAAACGGGAAGCGACAGTTTCTGGGCACAGGATTTCTTTTGGGTGTAATTAAAACGTTCTAAAATTGACTATGGTGATGACTGCACAACTCTGTGAATGTACTAAAAATAATTGGATTGTATGTTTTAAAAAGCTGAATTTATGGTACACAAACTGCAGCTTAATGAAGCTGGTTTTTTTAAAGAAAACTGACAAGAACAGCCAGGCATTGAGGAGGAGTGTGAATGGACACATGGGGTGGGGTCCCCTAGGGAAGACTGCTGGCTGTGCCCCCAAATTCACATAAGCTAGAATGTCTCAGGCTCAAAAATCTATTTTGTAAGTTTACACAGAGCAAATTAGTCCATGTCTTGGACAGGCTGATAAGACTGACGGACTAGCTATTGATTTATCAACTTAGGATAAAAACTGGTAAAGGGAAAGAGATGTTCAAGTCTGTTGTGAACTGTTTGCATCCATGCAAATTTCACTGGGAGGCAAATGATCCCAGGAAGGCCGTGGGGAGGGTTCTCAACAAATTAAATAGGAAAATGTAGGGTGCCTAGGTGGCGCTGTCAGTTGAGCGTTTGCCTCTTGCTTCTGGCTGAGGTCATGATTTTGGGGTCCTGGGATCAAGCCCGGTAGGGTTCCCTACTCAGCGGTAGGGTTCCCTACTCAGCGCGGAGTCTGCTTGAAATTCTCCCTCCCTTTCCCTCTGCCTCACCCACTCTTGCACTCTCTCTAAAATAGATAAATAAATCTTAAAATCAGTAAATAAATAAATAGGAAAATGTATGTCGAGTGCCCAGTTAGCAAACACGGTGCCCTGCACAGTGACTGGCTAGTTAGGGGCAGTTCTAGGATGTGATGACTACAGGATGGACCCCACAGAAGGGCAGGGTATGTTCTCCCCCATCACAGAGGCACTAGAGCCCAGGGCCCTCAGTGGGCCTCAACAGCCTGGACTCTAGCCCAGGGCACCGTCTCCCTGCGTGGACATCTCCATCACCTGCCTCTTGGCTATCCTTCCCCCTCAGCTTCCAAGGCTGCTCAACCCCTTCTTCTGAAGAACCTATTCTTTCTTTAGAGCTACATCTTGAGAACAAGAAGCCCCTCACTCTTTTTAAGAGTAATAGCATACTTCCATTCCAAACCATTATCTGTGGGTTTGCCATTGGTATTTTTAAAATTTTTTATTTTATTAACGTATAGTGTATTATTAGCCCTAGGGGTACAGGTCTGTGTAACACCAGGTTTACACACTTCACACCACTCACCATAGCACATACCTTCCCCAATGTCCATAACCCAACCACCCTCTCCCTATTCCCCTCCCCACTGGCAACCCTCAGTTTGTTTTGTGAGATTAAGAGTCTCTTATGGTTTGTCTCCCTCCCGATCCCATCTTGTTTCATTTATTCTTTTCCTACCTCCCAAACCCCCCATGTTGCCTCTCAATTTCCTCATATCAGGGAGGTCATATGATAATTGTCTTTCTCTGATTGACTTATTTCGCTCAGCAAAATACCTTCTAGTTCCATCCACATTGTCGCAAATGGCAAGATTTCATTTCTTTTTGACGCCATTTGATGATTAAAGGCAGTCTGATTCCACATTCTTGGGAGAAGCCTTGCAGGGGGCACCAAGCATTGGCAACAAAACCCACAGCAATATACTAAGTGCAAATCACTCTTTTACAGCAGAATTTTAAGTTACTGTGTTTCTGCAAAATGATCTTTTTAGAAGTCAAGTTTTCTTCCCTCATTCATTCCAAAAAAAATGTATTTACTGAATGTCTGCCATGAATGCTGGGCACCATGCCAGTGTTGGGAATATAGTGGTGAACAGAGTGGTCTAGATCTCCTCCCAGGAATAAGTAAACATAAACTCTTCAGTGATCTCAGGTAGTGATAAGTGCTATGAAGAAAAGAAAAGCAGCTGATAGGGCAGAAATGTGGGAGCTGCGGAGAGGGTGACCAGTGTGAACTGAGAGACCTGAAGATAAACGGGGGGGGGAGGGGGGGACAGGAAGTGCAAAGGCACCAACAACAAGAAATGGGCTGTAGTGGAAACACTGATGCAGCCGGAGAGACTCGTGTTTTTATCTGCACAGGTATGCTTACTATGTACCAAGTGTTTAAATATTAATATTTATTGACTGATCACAGCCTGATAAGGGTTACAGTAAAACCTGGTCCTTGCTCTGAGAGTTTAGAAAGTGAAAATGGCGACAGATCTAGAGGATGGGCCAGGAGTTTCTGAGCACCTTCCCTGAGACACAGGACCGCAGGACTGAGGACACAGCAACTCTGCGCTCACCCAGAGACCAGGACCATTTTTGGTGGCAACTTTCTCTTTTGTCCTTTCCTTGAGTAAACTGATGTAGAAAAACCTCCCAGCAACAGCACTTGGTCTGTTCCTGTGTATGCCAAGCACGCTAATAATGGAGGAACAAAAGCTGCTTACACACATGCCCTCTCACAGAACATTTTACCCACAGAAACTGTTGTCAATAATGACAGAGGAGATGAGACGAGGTATAAAGACAGATCAGGGGGCGCCTGGGTGGCTCAGTGGGTTAAAGCCTTTGCCTTCGGCTCAGGTCATGATCCCAGGGTACTGGGATTGAGCCCTGCATCAGGCTCTCTGCTCAGTGGGGAGCCTGCTTCCTCCTCTCTCTCTGCCTGCTTCTCTGCCTACTTGTGATCTCTGCCTGTCAAATAAATAAAATCTTAAAAAAAAAAAAAAAAAGACAGATCAGGTATTTCATGTAGACCAAGCAGCTAGAGTGAAGATTTACTGCACAAAAATCACTTGGGAAGGGACAGTTCCCCCAAAAATATGAATTTGGGAACTGATTCATACAACCTGCCCAGAGAAACATGCAAACATTCTGAAATAATCTTATGATAATCCAATCTGCCATTTCTTGCCTAATGTTTCATTTACTTTAAGACTATAATCAATCAGGTGTGAGATGTTTTCATTTAAAAAAGCAAACAAAAACAGGGGTGCCTGGGTGGCTCAGTGGGTTAAAGCCTCTGCCTTCGGCTCAGGTCATGATCCCGGGGTCCTGGGATCGAGCCCCGCATCGGGCTCTCTGCTCAGCGAAGAGCCTGCTTCCCTTCCTGTCTCTCTGCCTGTCTCTCTGCCTACTTGTGATCTCTGTCAAATAAATAAAATCTTAAAAAAAAAAAAAAAAAAGCAAACAAAACACATAACGTACTAGGTCACCGGAGAAGAAAACAAAGCTATCTGTCAATCCATCTGTATGTCTGCCCACCTTCCCACCTTCTTGCTCCTCTCACAGATGTCTGTGAGTGGCCACTAGCTGCCAGGCCGTGAGCAAGGTACACAGATCCCATGTATATATGACAGAGGGGGTCCCCTTGTCCTCCTCGGGGCAGAGAAGACAGACACTGAGTGACTACCAAAACAATTAACTACAGGGAGATAAACACCCCAATCCGAAGCCACTGCACGGAAGCTGGCATCAAGAAGCGGGAGCTTGCTGCATTCCAGGGACTAGTTAGAGAAAAGCACCCAGCCGACACAGGACAGCAGACATCCTACTTTAGGGGCTGTGCTCCTCAAATGATGAGCAACAGGGAAGGGGAAGGCCCAGAAAGAAACAAGCTGCTGTCAGAGGTTTCCTGCAGATGCTACCAGACCCCTTCAACCGCCCCTCAGCCACAGATGGGTCCCTCGCACGGGGGAGACGAACAGCGCCCAGGGTGTACCTGATAGTGATGTGCCTCTTTCTCTGGGTTCATCTCCATTTTCTGAGCTCGCTTTTCCAGAACCACTGCTGGCATGTTCGCCGTTGGTTAAATCTGTCTTTTCGGGAGTCGTTGGTTTGCTCTGTGCCTGGCTCTGCTTCAGATGACTGAACTTTGGGGATACTGTTGCAGCTTGGATCACAGGGGACTGGGGTTTTGACGGGATTGGTCTTTCCAATTCTCTGGCCTCCTGTAACTACAAGGCAACAAAAAAGGGATTCAGTCTAAATGTTCCCAGTAGTGGGGTGCCTGGCTGGCTCAGGCGGTGGAGCCTATGACTCCTGATGTCAAGGCTGTGGGTTTGAGCCCCATATTGGGTGTAGAGATAACTTAAAAATAATAAAATCTTAAAAAAAAAAAACAAAAAACAGGTCCCAGCATTTTGAGAAGGACCAGAAAATTTGCCAGCCTGAAGGATAACGTTTTAAACAGAAGGATAACATTTTAAAAAGGAAGTAAATTCTTTTGACAAACTCAAAGCAAAATCTGAATGCTAATTCCAAAACCCAAGCTAGAGTCTTTCTCTGCTTTTTAAAGCAAGAACAAAAACAAAATTCAGAGGAAGAAGGGATGCACTTTAAAATGAAACTGTTCACACATTGGGTGTGCCATGTCCCCAGCAGCTGATGACCGCCACCACTCACCACTTGGTTTTCCATGCGCGTGAAAATGACGTTCAGCATCTGAGTGAGGGTAGCCTTGGCAGTGGTTTGATTGATGAGATTTTTGCTGGCCAAATAGATATTGTAACATGTCCTGACTGTCTGCAGGATAGTGCCCTCATGAATCTCAATGTGTGGGGATGTCACCGCTGTCAGAAGAGCCTAAAACAAAAATCCACAAGCTTCACCTTCACAAACGTCCACCTGCCTCCCATCCTCCCACAGCCAGACTTTTCTACAGGGTTTGGCTTTGCTTGGTTTGGTTTTGTAAATGGAAAGATGGCTCTGTAAACCAAAACTCCCTATTGCTCTGACCTTAAAGATAATTATTAACCTATAAAATTCAAATGATTTGCCATAATCAAGTTGTGTTGAAGAGAACTTTCTATCAATATACTTTTTTAAAAGGCAAAAACACAGTTCTCTCAGGAGGGAAACAGCTTTAACTTGGTCTCACCTATATTAATCACTGAATAGACAGGTTTTTTTCTTTAATTTTTTAAAAACTTATTTATTTGTCAGAGAGAGGGAGCACAAGCAGATAGAATGGCAGGCAGAGGCAGAGGAAGAAGCAGGCCCCCTGCCGAGCAAGGAGCCCGATGTGGGACTCGATCCCAGGACGCTGGGATCATGACCTGAGCCTGTAAGGACCTATTTTATATTTTTATATTTTAGCCAGAGGCTTCTATTGAGGTTAAACAATAACCTTGTTTAACCCTTAAACTGTCCCTGCTCCCCTTCCCCCAGGGGACTTAAAAACAAGTCCCGGAAACCAGCCTCAGGTAACAAAGCTCAAATACAAGGGTGGGTCAGGCCAGGTGGAGACATCCGATCAGTGGGGGGGATGCATACTGTCTCCCTAGTTACCAAGGAGTATGGGCCACACCCTTTGGGAGCCTTTTGGCGCCAATCCTAACCAAGGTGTGATAGTTCAAGTGTCTACTAGGGTAAATTGTAATTGTAATTCAGTTGGTCACCTAGCATCACTATGGAGTTTCCTGTGTGTGTTACAATCTCATTGGCCACCTGTGTGTGGCATGGCCTTTGCCCTTAAAAGCTAGTCTGTGAAACAAGGAAGGGTCGCCCTCTCTTGTAAGAGGTGCGTCCCCGAATGTTCGGTTAGATTCTTGATGCTTGGCGCGAAATAAAGCTTTGCTTGACCTTCGCTTTATATCAGTCTCGCTCCTTTAATCACGGACCCATTTTGGGGGCATAACAGAGCTGAAGGCAGCCGCTTAACCAACTGAGCCACCCAGGCGTCCCGTGAATAGACAGGTTTTGATAGGCAGTCAGTGTCCCAGTTCTCTGGAGGGTTCTCAAGAGAGGTTCACCGGTGGCTAACATGGAGCCATCCCGCACAAAGCTAGCACAGTCAGGACTTCAGATGTGGAATGCTGGCTACAGGCCCCCCGATCCTATTCTCCCGACAAGAAGATGGTACTATCACTCGCCAAACCACTTCTGGCAGCGGATATGGAACAGGGAAGTGGAAATGGAATGGGGGGTGGGATGGGAGCAGGACAAGAAGACAAGGGGCAGATTGGTGTAAGATTATCCAGGACCCACTGAGAAATGGCAGACACGGAATCCAGGATTTCAAGGAGAAAAGCCCGGAGGATTTCAAGCCCATTCAATTGCCAAGCTATTTACATTGTTATTAGTGCAACTGTTTACTTCGGAAACACACCTGGTTCCACTTTTCTTGTCTCAGTCTGTGCTAATAAATTCTGACACTTAACAAAAGATCTAAGTGACGCTTACACTCTTCTGCTCCAGCTCAGGACCACCTGAGACAACTAACATATGGTAAATCAAAGACCCAAATTCCCAAGGGAGACTAGCTTTCTTATTTAAAAATCCAGACCAGGCCAACAAACAGAAATACCTTAATTATTTGCAACTGAACTCCTTCATCGGTCTGAGGGCCCTGAAAACAGTTGCAAATGGTTTCAACGATCCTGTCGATGAGCCGCTTCCCCGGGGCTCCACTGTCAGGGGCGTTGCCAGTGATGTGCCCATATGCGATGAGTTTCTAAAAGCAGAAAGAACAAAGATGAAAGGTTTCTGCCTGGCCAGGACTGAGGCTGCCCAGGGCAACAAAAGACAGGCAGTAGTAAGCTTGGCCTTAACTTCTGGTTCCCACAGATCCCTCAGCTCCCCTGGGGCATGGCAGGCACAGCCACCCTATGGCTGCAGTGTTCACCCCCTCTCCCACGTCTCCCACGGCAGAAGAGCCCCAGGCGAAAGCCCCAGGCGAAAGCCCCAGTGGAACAGACAAGGTGTAGAACAGTCACAGATACACAACCACTAGTGTGAAAAACTGATGGCCTAAAAGCTATACATAATGGAGACAGGAGGTAGTTGGTGGTTACCCAGAGCTGGGGTCGAGGGGCTGGTTTAGAGGGAAACGGGGAATGACTGCTGATGAACACAGGGATTCTTTCTCAGGTGATAAAGACGGTCTACAATTAGATTGTGGGGGTGGATGCACAAGTTCATCAGTGTACAAAAATCACTGCATTGTATGTACACTTCCAATGGGTGACTTGTATGCATGTGAATTATATCACAACTGTTAAAAACCGTACATATGGGGTGGGGTTTTTTTTTTCTTTTTAAAAGGAAAGATACATAAGAAACAACCCATAATGTGTTTTCCTGGAGGGCGGAACTCAATTCTGCACCTATGTTATCAAGCGTGTGTCAACCCAGTGGCTGAAGAAGTGGGGGGCTGCCTGGGCCACACCTTCTTGGTAGGGCTACTGACTGGCTTGGACAAGGGCTGCCTTTCTGAGGCCTGTGCCATCTCACTTAGGACCCGGATTTCACCGTGGAGAATCTGAAAGCTGGAAAGGAAGTCAAAGGTTAGGGGCAGGATGATTTCCAAGCCTGGCCAAGTCTCAGAATCCCCTGCGGGAGCCCATGACAAACAGAGACTCCCAGACCTCAGTGAATCAGAACTTCTGAGGGACAGCCTGGTCATCAGTGTTTTTCTCCAAGCTGTCCAGGTTATTTTGAGAGTCGACCAGATAAAAGAATCACTCTTCTAACACAACCCTTCTAGGATATGTGAATTCGAAGGCATCCTCTGCTTCCACTGACTTAGAGACTCTTTAAAATGCTGTCCTGTTCTCTGTTCTTTATTCTTTTTGGTTCCTAATTTGTCATCTCCTTGCTTCTACATGCACAAAGTGACATACGGGCCTGAGGTTATCTACGGTGCCACCACACTATGCTGGGAAGACCTGCCGCTTTGCAGAGGCCCGACTCCATTTCTCAACAGCTTTCCCCCCATCATTAGCTCAGGAAGCGCCACCATCCAGCAAGCAGAACAAGCTGGGTTAAGACAGAGTGGCTGAGCCTAGAACCGGATCCTGCTAAACCGTGTGACTGAACGAGCAGGAGAGGTCTGCGCACCCTCTGCCGATCAAGTCCAACCCCAGAGGTCACCAGAAGGGGCAGGGGATGAGAGCAGGGGTACGGAAGGTACAGAGGGTGGGGACGGTGCTGAAATGTGTTTCTGAAAAATAGCTCAAGATGTCCTAAATTACCTCAACCCTTTCCCTGCTGCTGGACGTGCAGGCTTCCGAAACGGGCAGTGCTGGCTGCCTGGTAAGTGAACTCTGGTTTTTGACATTGCTTAGGTCTTACCCCTAATGGTGCACAAGCCCGTCTGGAGCACCAGATTATGAGTGGGATGGTTCAGAACTCCTAAAATGTGAATGTTGAAAAATAGGCCCCTGAGAACCCAGCAATGATGTTGCAAAGCAAGGACGGAGGTGAACTACTGTTGAATTCAAATATGAGAAAAGACTGGAAGGAGTCTCTCTCTTCTACAGGCTGAGAGCACCTGCCCCTCCAAGTGGGACAGGGTTTTTTAAAAGAGATTTTATTTATTTATTTGACAGAGATCACAAGTAGGCAGAGAGGCAGGCAGAGAGAGAGGAGGAAACAGGCTGCTTGCGGAGCAGAGAGCCTGATGTGGGGCTCGATCCCAAGACCCTAGGATTATGACCTGAGCCGAAGGCAGAGGCTTTAACCAACTGAGCCACCCAGGTGCCCTGACAGGGTTTTAAAGTGGCTTTACTCCCTTGTCTATGCAGTGACACAGGGCCAGAAGAAAGCAGAGTTCCTGTATCCTTGGGTATTTCTAGTTCGGCCCTCTTATCCCTCCTTGGGCCAGATATTTTCCCGGGCACTGGAGGTACAACGGGGAGTAAGACGGTCCTTCTTCTCCTGGAGTTTATATTCTCCAGGGCAGGGGCAGACCAAAGCCAAAGGTCCTGGCTGGGATCTCCAGGGCCCTGTCTGATTTGTGGACTCTTAAAAAAAAAACCCAACAAGTTGCAGTGATAACGCACAGCATTATCTCATTTTTGGAAAACAAAAACTACGTGATTGTGTATTTTTGTAAATGTACAGAAAAAAGCCCAGCAACATAGCTGAGGTCCAGCAGCGTGCTTGGCAAGCTCCCTTGAGGAAAGCGCTTTGCACAGTGAGTGGGGTGGAAAGTTACTGGCAGGTTTAAGTAAAGGATTAACATGATGTGGTACATTTCTAAAGGGTCCCTGCAGTTCCCGCATGGAGAATTGCCTGGAGGGCCACAGGACTAGGAGCAGGGGACAAGTGAGGCTACCGCAGCTGTACAGGAGGGAGACGCTGGTGGCTTGGACTCTGGGAGGATGACATGGATAGAGGGTAGGAAATCCTGTTTTATTCCTTGTCGATGGGATGAGATGGGAAAAGGGCAGAGGAGGGAGGTCTTCGGGCAGCTGGCTCACGGACCTTGTGTCCAAGGAGGCTGCCTGCACACGGATGTTCACTGTTACTCTATTTGTTAATGCCCCTTTACAGGAGAAGAGGTAAATAAAATGATGGTATAACATATATCAGTCAAAAGGATGCACATAGCCATACAGCTAGATCTTAAGAACGCTGTGGAAAGCGAAAAGCAAGCTGCACAACACCTGAAACTTACATACCATTATATGTCAACTACACTCCAATGATCAAGACTTCTGAAAAATTATTTTAAAGAAAAGTATTAAATACATAATGATGAAGAGTGTAGATATGGGAGAAATTGTGAGGGTGAAACATGACTGACTTGGATTTGAAAAACACGGAATCCTTATCGAATTTGGTCCTCGTTATCACCTATGGAGGCAAATGGCACTATTGTTATTCTATGAGGATTCCGGACTCCGGAAAGGTTAAAGAACTTGTCCCAGGTGTCTCAGTGACATGTTAAGCCAATATATAAATGCTAAGCTATCTGTGCCTCTTTAGCCTTGACTTATTTTCCTCCTTTATGGACAAGAAGTTGCATTAGGTTGGGTCATATGAAGTTCCTGATATGTTTTTCACTCCATGAGAATGACAATTTCACGTGGTTCAACCTAAAATATTATTAAAATGAGAAATTCCTCATATCCAACTAACATTCTAAAGATGCAAATAAATTAGGGAAACTTGTCAAGTTCATAAAATAAAAATCTACCACCCATAGGCAAGAAAAAAAACAAACAAGAAAGGAAAAGAGTAGATGACCTGACAGGCAACTGAGCTTGCGGCTAGTGGTCTAAGGGACTTCAGCCTTATCTGTAAAGTTCTAAAAAAAATTTTAATAGAGATTGTAGCCATGTACAACTTTTATACAATTATGAATGGATTTTACAGTGTACTTTAAAACCCCAAAGTTTTCTAGAAATAAGAACTAAAAGATAATGCCTGTGGTATGAACAAAGGAACAAAGGACAGCTGAGACCAGCAGTTTCCTACAGCCCTCACTGGGACATAGAAAGAAAATACTACAATTCTATTCTTATGTTTTTATCTTTTTAGAAGTTCTATTTTTGTATGTTTATAATATATGTAATATAATATACATGTATATAATGTTACCAGTGAAGAAATACGAATACATTAGAAGGATATTCTCAGAAAAATCTGGTTACTGACATATGCCCAGGGAACCTGGAGATCCATGCACTGAGTAAGGCAAGACTGAACCTAATGCCCCTCCCCTGGGGGTGGGTTTGGGGCGGGGAAACGTGTGGCAGACCAGGTGCTCAAGGGAAGGAATAAAGAGAATCTTTATCTTTTGGTAGAAGTGAGCTGCAGGAGAACTCTCGAGGTTTCTCTCAGTGGGAAAAGGAAACTCTGAGCTGTGTTCCAGACAAACCAAACCCATAAGCCCCTCTGCCACCCCATTCCCTCCCCAAGCTCAGAGAAGGATGCCTTTAAATGGCCAGGGTAGAACGTGGATGTGCCTGCACTGGCTTCAATTCTGCTCAAACCAACCTATGCCCCTGGACACTGGCCTTCCATTTCCAAGACGGAAGTCACCTCTCCCACACTGGGAAAAGCCAGTCGAACAGGCTTGGCAAGGACAACGTCCCAGAGCAAATGAAATTTTCATTCAGTATTCCAGGGAGCGCTGGGTCACTTTCTCATGTCGTAAAAAGAATGACACAGCTTGCATTTTGCATAATGACCAAAGAAATCTGAGTATACCTACTACATCACAGAGAACTTCTAATCTAACCAAAAAAAAAAAAAGAGCTAATCTTATGTTGTAGGCCTCAAGACACTCTCATATTTATAGCTCAAATCAGGACAGTGGGCCGAAGTAGAGCAGGATGTCAGTATTTGTTACAGAGTTCCATAAACAGACTATTCCCAGGAAAATATAGAACATAAAATATCAACAGCACATTTTTAATCAAAGAGCCAGAACCACAGAGTTAACAGTCAAGAGCAGTGGTCAGCAACCTTTTTCTGGAAAGAACCAAATTTTTAGGCTTTCTGGTCTCTGTTCCAATAACTCAACTCAGCCTTAGTAGAGGGAGAGCAGCCAGAGATTAATGGGCACAGGTGTTGCTATGCACTGAATGTTTGTGTCCCTTTGTTCCTGTTGAAGCCTGGCTCCCAATGAGATGGTATTAGGAGGTAGGGCTTCTGGGAGGTGATTAGGTTTAGGCAAGCTCATGAAGGTGGGTCTTCATGATGGGATCAGTGCCCTAGAAGAGACCACAGATTTGGTGTGTTCTCTCTGTTATATGAGGACACAGCTGACAACACTCAGCTGTCTACAAACCAGGAAGAGTGCTCTTACCAGGAAATGAATACGCTGGCACCCTGATCTTGCCCTCTCCAGCCTCCAGAACTGAGGGAAAGAAATATCTCTTGCTTAAGCCACCCAGTCTGTGGTATTCAGTTATATTAGCCTGACTAGTTTAAAAAAAAACTTTACTTACAAAAGCAGGTGGCAGGCCAGATGTGGCTTATAAATGTAGTTTAACAAGCCCTGGTTGAGAATTCAGACGGTGTTGGCAGAGTTCTAGATATTCACCCCATTCTACCACTTCCTGGGCAGGGGGAGCTTGGTAGGGCTGGTCACTTTATTCTTTATTTGGAATTCTCAATTTCAAAATGAGGATGAGAGTTAAGTCAGTGTTGCTGGGAAGATTAAACATGATGCTATGGACAGAGCATTGAGCCCAGGGCCCAGCACAGGCCAGGGACTCAACAGCCACTGTTCTTAGTACATCAGTAATGTTAACTGTCAGCTCCAGCTTCAGAACTAGACCATAATATGAGAAGAAAACAACTAAATTTAAACTTATGCCAAATTTCCTCAGAAAATTTCACAGCAACAAATATTTTAGGATGGAAGGAGGACTTGGGCCTGCCATTTAAGAATTCTTGGCTCATTATATGTTTCACATAGGACAATCTGTACAGAATTATATTGAATGAGAAAATAGCTTTTCATTTGGAAGAACTGCTTCTGTGAAGAAACTGTCACCAACTTTCAAGTACAGATATATCAAAGGAGCAAGATTAATAGAGTAAATATTAGACTGGAGATGCCAAAAACGTGGCATGCCCACCGCCACTTGGCAGCCTGTGCCTCAGCAGACATCAGCAATCGATCACCGTACTTTCTCAAAAAACCCAGATGACACTCCAGATAGCTTTTCTTTTCTTTTTTTTTAAGATTTTATTTATCCATTTTTACAAAGAGAGAGTGTGCATGCCACACAAGCAGGGGGAAGGGCAGAGGCACAGGGAGAAACAGGCTTCCTGCCGAGCAAGGGATCAAGGAGCCTGATGCGGGAATCGATCCCAGAACCCCGGGATCATGACCCGAGCCGAAGGAAGATGCCTAATGGACTGAGCCACCCAGGCGTCCCCAGATAGCTTTTTCAACCCAGCTTCTGAGCAATCATAATATAGAACCTATTTACTATGCCTGTTCTAGAAAGTACTGGTATATTGTAGACCTCCGAATATAATTTTTTAATTTATCAAGCTTTTTCCATTGATGTGTAGGTTTCCTGCTGCGGTTAAGGATAAAAGTCAGGTAACCAGAAACCTCAGGTGTAGATCTTAAAAAAATATATAACAATGCTGGACCAGGAATTAAGAAACCCAAGTTGTAGCCCTGTTTCTTTCATACCTGCATTATTACTGTACAAGTCATCTTAACGTCTCTAGTCGTTTCTTCATCAATCAAAGGTAATTTATCACAAAGTCACTGTGGCTCTCACATAGTCGATCCTTATCATTCCCAGATCCTGTATTTGCAAATGTACCCAATGCAACTAAAATTTATTTGTAAGCGCCAAGTCAATACTTGTGGCACTTTCACAATCATGTGTGGACACATGCAGAGCAATGAAAAAAATCAAATCACTTGATGCATACGTTCTCAGCCGAGGTCAAACAAGGAGACGCTCTATCTTCTTGTTTCAGCTCTTCTTCTGGGAGCAGTATCTTTTCTGTGGCCTATTTTCATGCCACCTTTTTTTTTTTTTTAATTCTTTGCTTTTTTGTCCATTTTGTTGTTTGGTGGTTTTTTTTGCTATTTAAAATGGTCCCTAAGCACCATGCTGAAGTGCTGTGTACTGTCCCTAAGAGTAAGAAGGCAACGATGTGCCGTTACAGAGAAACTACGTGTTTAGTGAGCTTTGTTCAGGCACGTGTTACACTGCTGCTGACTGTAGGTGCAACGTTAGTGAATCAATAAGATATATTAAAGAAGGCGTCTTTCAACAGAAACACACAAAGAACAAAGTTATGTATTGCTTTATATATAGATCAGCTGATGAACGTGCTGACGCCAGAGGCTCAGAGGCACCTTATCCTGTATTTCCTGTGGGAACAATGGTTCGGTATATGCTTATTCCACATTCACATGGTCTTTACAGAATATTACCATAAATGATGAATAGTGATTTTATCTATTTCTCTATTTGATATTCTGAACTTTAATGCCATCAAGAAAGAGGTGGCATAGAAATATTGCACATACCCACGTGTACCCCCATTTCCAACTAATCCTAAAGGTTTCAGTTAGAAAAACATACATAAGAGAGTACGACAAAGTACTTCCAGGGGAACACATTCTTGTTCTGGCTGAGGATGTCGGACCCCTTAGCCTTCCCTCCCTCATGAAACTTCCAAAAAGAACACGCTCCTCCCTCCAACAGCCTGGAAGCACAGTCCTCTGCAAGGACTGCCAATGCCTTGGAGAAAACCCTCTTTACACCATCAAGTTTCAACACGGTACCTGCAAGCAGTCGAGGGATGTGCTGACCACCCGTGGGGACTTGGACTGGCAAGCTAGCTCAAACGGAAGGAAATACTTGTCAGCTTCAATGAAGTTTGCCTTTGGTGGTGCAGCAGCGCCAAGCCTAGGGAAAAAGCAGAAGAGGGCCAGAGAGGGGAAGTGAAAAAAACAAAAAATCTGCTTTTCCTACACCTCTAACTTCCCATCCCACTTGCCAGTGCCCCTAAACTGGGTCTGCGGGGTGAGACTGATTAAAAATGGAAACACATGCGCTAGGACAAATGACCAAAGTGTCACAGGCAGAAGCAAGGTCTCTGGTTAGTGAGCTATGTCGACAGCATCCTGGACTGAATGCTGGCATCAGCCATGTTCTGAAACATGACCAACGGGCCTTTTAACTCTGAAGACAAGGAGCAGCCACTTCCGGGGCAAGCTGTCCTCCTTCCCAAGGAAGCAGGACATACAGGCCAAGGGCTTTGCCTCGCCTGTCAAGAAAAGCTACAGGAGCATGAACTTGATCTACTTTATACTTTCCTGCAAATGTGCAGTTATTGGGTTGGTAACCTACTAACCTATCATCTGTTCAAACACATCCAGAGTCCTGCCCTGTGCCTGGCACTGTGCTAGAAGAGTGTGTGCCACCTAGGCACTATGAAATATGAGAAAACTCGCACAGAAAAGGGGTCCCCATGGCCACTACCTACTCCCTTAATACCGTATTTCAGCAAGGAGAAGAGCTTACTTACCTCTGCTTTTCTATTTCTGCTTTAATTTCATCTGGTGGGGAAGAAAGAAAGCCATGTTAGGAGCATGTAACATTTATATAAAAGAAAACTTTACTGAAAGATATTTAGAAAATTTAAACAGAATGTTTGTGAGCTTTTAAAGAATGAAATGCTAATATGAAATGATAAAAAGTGACAGTAATAATAGCTAACACGGACACAGAGGTTACTCTGTGCTAGGTATTGCTCTAAGTACTTTACATACTTTTATTTACTTAACCCGCCAAACAATCCTATAGGTGGGTGGTATTTACCTCCATCTTATTTAGAGCAGGACCTCTCAACCGAGACACTACTGACATGGTGACCCCCGGGAATAGGTGACCCATGGGGCAGTCCTGTGCTCTGTAGAATGTTCAGCAACATCCCGGTCTTCTACCAACCGGGTGCTAGGAGCAACCTCCTGCAGTCTGGAAAACCAAAAATGTCTGTAGACATGGCCTAGTTGTCTCCTGGGGCAAAACTGCCCCAGCTGAGAATCACTGATTTAGATGAGGAGCCACGGCACAGAAAGGTTAGGTAACTTGCTCCATTTGCGACATATCAGGAACTAGGGAACCAGAATTTGAATCCACGCATTTTGGCCCCATAGTCCAATGTTCTAACTATTTCCCCATTCTGCAAAATATATGTCAATAATAGCTACCGCACTATTATGGTCATGGAATAACATTTCAACTGTGTAAAAATATGTATAGAAGATTGGCAACAAACAGAACAAAAATCTGTGTTAAGGACTATTTTTTTCTTTTTTCACTTTTCCCATGATAAGCATATATACTTTGTTACAATTTTTATAGACAAGGTTTTTTAAAATTTAAAAACATTTTTTTAAAAATTTAATTTAAAAAAATTTTTTTGAAGATTTTATTTATTTATTTGACAGACAGAGATCACAAGTAGACAGAGAGGCGGGCAGGGAGAGAGAGAGGAAGGGAAGCAGGCTCCCCGCTGAGCAGATAGCCCGATGCAGGGCTCGATCCCAGGACCCTGGGATCATGACCTGAGCCAAAGGCAGAGGCTTTAACCCACTGAGCCACCCAGGTGCCCCTTCATTTAAAATTTTTAATTTTAGTTAGGTAACACCTAAAAATCTACCATCTTAACCATTTTTTAAATGTACAGCTCAGTATACTGACTGTACTTACTGTTGTGCTAAGGCATATGTAATTTTTATGAATTAAAAATTTTTTACCACACACACAAAAAATTTTACCACAGAGGTTATAACAAAACTACCCAGTAAAGGTTATAGAAATAAAGTGTCATTATTCACAAATCACAACCTCAGAGAGATGGTCTCATTTCCAGGGGAACAAGGTTCTGTGCCCTGGAAACAAGAGAACACTCCATCCAGATACAGAGAGAAGCCTCCCCAGCCTCTCCATCAGATGTACTCCTGCACACTGGGCTCCTCAGGCTCAACATATTCTCAGAGCGCCACTGAAACAAGTCTGCACTGTATGCCATGTATTTAGATATCTCCAAAAGGGCAGCCTTTTCACAGTCCGTGGAGAACCAGTGGTTTGGATACGGCATTCATTATCCCAGCAACACAGTTTGGTAATTACAAATTTCCTTTCCTCGGAGAACTCCCGTTTTAGACCGAGCTAGGAAGTGAACACTGAACAACTAGACAGACTCACTAGAGGTGGCAATTTCTAACCTTCAGGCCAACCTTCCAATGTCTTCTCACTACACGCATAAGAAAATGGGTGAGAAACACCCGGATGATTGATATCGAGTGTTTTGCTCATGGACCACCAGGGCTGTGACATATGGGGCCTGTTAAAGAGAGCTCTGTGGCATGGTTCCTTCCCTTTGGGGACAAGAATCCACTAAGGAAGTAGCTGCGGCTTCCTCTAGTGGAGGCCCCCAGGCTGTTGGAAGGGCCCAGGAGGCTGGCAGCCAAGTTTGCAGAAATCTATATCCATAGTCTCAAGGCCATGCTCCGTGATTATCATGTCACTGTGTGACATGCCAAAGGGGAGCTGCTGCTCAAACTCCAATATAAGGTTTCCTTCCAACCATGGTTACTCTGTCAGAGTTGAGATGTTCAATGTATCTGAAGCAAGGAGGCTTTCACTAGAGTCTGTGCTGGCCTCTGAGCTCCAAGATAATCTGTTCTGGAAGGTCACCGGCACAAACTCACCATTGGCTAAGGCATGGTCTGACCTATAGCAGGTGGCCAACAAATGAGGTCTCTTGCTCTTTTCTTAAAAAAGGAGCCAGAAATAGTGCAAAATCTCTAGTGCCATCGATGGAACCAAGCAGAGCCAAGGGGAAAAAGAAAATAAAGGGCACGTGCCCGCTCAATCCTCACCACAACCCAGGAAGGCCAGAGCACTCTTGTCCTGCAACTGTAATATGGCTGAGGACCCCAGGCACACACATGTGAAGTCACCTGCCCACCGTCATAGCCACCAAGTGCTACTTCGGAGTCAGGATTCATACCCAGGCTGTCTGCTCCAGAGCAAAACTCCAGAACCCCTCAACGAGGAGACAGAGCAGGAGGATGGGTGAAGGAAGGGGACGATATGGTAGGGCACGCCTGCTCTGGTTTATTGCTTCACATTTTAATAGGCACTGCTCTCCCGATAGCCAACTGGGCAATCAGCAGTCATAAATGAGCAGGCTGGAAAGCAGGGAGACCTGAGTCGGGTGGGGCAGCTTCCACTGAAAAGCAGCACTATCTTCCTAGGAAGTACTTCCTGGGCATCGTTGCTACCTATGAGCCCCTAGGGTCAGACCCCTCATTCACCATGACTTTGGCACCGACCTCTGCTCCACTCCCAAGCTGAGTCCAACAACCACCTTCACCAACTTCACTCAATATCCCATCACTGATCAAGTTGCCCAAAGTCCCTGCAAACCTTCAACTCTCCGCCACACATCTGACCTGCTACACACCTGCCTCCTATACAAACCAACGCTGCCCTCAATTCCTTCAACTTCCCCGCCAACATCCTCCTCCCCTGCTCCAAGCCAGGCTGCTGTGGCTGGTCACACTTGGAACCTGGTCCCTATGTGTAACTGTGGCACTTCCAGCTCCTTCCTGTTCCATACTGTCAATCTCCTTTCCTTCCAGATGTCCTACTCAACTGACCTCAGCAGGGCCTTTCTTTGGCCTGTCAGATCTTGACGAGTCCAACACCTCAGCTTTCCCCAGTCTTCAGTTTCCAGGGAGGGTTCCATTGGCATGACCATTATCAGAATGACAGGCAATCAATAGCCATGACTTTGACCTTTAATTTCTGGCCAAATCCCAAACTTAGATTATACTACCATCTCCTTTTGACCTGTCTCCACCTAACAACCAGACCTCTGACACCAGGGCAAGTTGGTAGGGCTAGAGAGCCATAATCACCAACCACAAACGGAACCCTAAATCATGCCAGGTGAGCCCATCTCCTCTATCCTCCACAGACGATCGCATGTTTCTCTGCTCTCCTCAAATACCCCACCTCCTCTCCTAACCATCACCCCTCCTCTTTACTCAACCCATGGAGTGATCTCCTATTTCATTTACAGATTAGAAGCTGCCACAAGGAGACCTCCTCAACTTACCACTAGAGAACCTACAAACTGACCCACTTCTGTACCCAGCCTCCACTCTCTCCTGCCAGAAGACAGGGTCCAATCCCTCCACTTCTGCAGTCTCCATCCCTATCTGCCTCTTGGGAACTTCACGCTCTCCATTCCTTCTAGAATCTGATCACTTTTCACAGTCCTGGGCCACCAGCACTACCTACCATCCACGCTACTCCACCTCTCACCTACCTCCCACCCCACATCTTTCTTCATACAGCAGCCAGAGGGACTCACTTCAAATGTAAATGAGATCACATCTGCTCAAAACAGATTATCCATAACCCTTATAATATAAATCAGATTACATCTGCTCCATTCCTCAAAACTTTCCACTGGCTTCCCATCTCACACTGAGTAAAATCCAAAATCTGACCCTGGGCTCCAAGCCTCTGTAAGATCTGGCCCCGGGCCATCCCTCTGATCTCACCTTCCACCACCCTGCCCCCCAGCCTGCTTGTTGCATGTTCCAGTTTCAGGGACTTTGCAATCCCTATTCCTGCTGCCTGGAATGCCCTCTCTTCTCCCAGATAGCCGCATGGCTCGCTCCCTCCCTCCCTCCCTCCCTTCCTTCAGTTCACCTTCCCTCACCACCCAAAACTGCCATCTCTACCCGGCCCCCATAATTCTGTATCTCCTCACATGCTTTACTTTTTCACTTTACTCTGGTTTATTTTTCCAATCTCTCCTCACAGTATCTACTGCCCTTGACATATTATTTGTTCATTTGTTATCTGTCTTCCCCAGCGCAATAGAGACTATGACAACAGAGACTTTTGTCTGTTCTGTTCGCTATAGAATTTCCACACCTAGGAATTCCTAGGCAGAGAGTCGACACTGGATATTTGTTGAATGAATGAACTATCCTTTCTCTTTCCTGCATTATTTAACCTCTCACTTAACTGGCTTCCTTCCCAAGTTTCGGCCTCTAAAGAAAGAAAAGATAAGCTAAAAAAAAAATTTCCAAGATCCACTCCCTTCCTCCCCTTTACACCAGAGCCAAACTTCAGCAAAGAGCAGTCCACACTCACTGCCTAGTCCCTCACCTCCTACACAGGCCTCAGCCCACTCCGGTCTGGTTTTCACCTTCACCGCACCCCCAAAGCAGCTCAAGTTAAGGTCACGAATGACCCCCATGTCTCTCAATCAGATTGGCATTTTGCTACTCTCCATCTAATCTGACCTCCCTGTAGCATCTGACCTTACTGGCCTCTCCCGCCTTGAGATGTTCTCTACTTCTGCCACCATACCCACACATTTGCCCCGGGCCTCTTTTTCTTGCCCCAAGTCCCTCCTACTGCCCTTGCAGACTCCGCCTCCTCTGCCCAGCCAGGCAGGCAGGGGCTCCTGCGGCCTAGGCAGACCTCATCTGCCTCTCCTCCGCCCACTCTCTCCCTAGGCCACCTCATCCTCAGTTCCCACCGAGGCTCTCTTCAGGCTCTCTTCACTCCCAAATCATGACTTCCAGCCTAGGCCTGCCTCGTAAACATCAGTCATACCTCCAGCCATTGATGACGCCACCTGTCCGACTCAAAGGGAGGGGACACATCAAGTCCCAGCTCAGATCAACCTCCTGCCCCACCTCTCCCCAGAGGGTCTTCCCACACTCCCACCTTACAGAACAGCCCCACCACCCATCTAGCTGGTGAGGACCAATCCTCTTCCTTATCTAATGTTCTTATCCAGCCCATCAACAGGTTTTGTCAGTTTCGCCTTCTGCTGGAGTGGGGAGCCTTCTGCTGGAGTGGGGAACGCATTCACTGTCTTCTGTCATCACCACTCAAGTCCAGACACTAGCATCTCTCACCTGGAAGATGGTATCTACCTCCTCTTTGTCCCTGGGCCATCCCTCTGGTCTCTCTAAAATATTCTCAACACAGGGGCACCTGGGTGGCTCAGTGGGTTAAAGCCTCTGCCTTCGGCTCAGGTCGTGATCCCAGGGTCCTGGGATCGAGCTTCGCATCGGGCTCTCTGCTCAGCAGGGAGCCTGCTTCCTCCTCTCTCTCTGCCTGCCTTTCTGCCTACTTGTAATCTCTGTCTGTCAAATAAATAAATAAAATCTTAAAAAAAATAAATAAAAATAAAATATTCTCAACACGGTGGCCCAAGTGATCGTTCCAAAATACAAACCTGGCTATCCTGTCACCTTCTCCCCTGTTCAGAACTCTTCAGTGCTGTCACGCTGCTTTTGATCTGAAAATCAAACTCCTCACCAAGACAACCTTGGGGTCCTGCATGGTGGGGTGGGCCCTGGCTACCCCTCCCACCTTATTCTCAAACACTCTCCCCTCTCATTTACCATGCTCCAATCACACAGTGGCCTCTTTCAGTTTCTCTCATCATTTGTTGTTGTTTCAAAGAAAATTTTTTTTTATTTATTTGACACAGAGAGAGAGAGCTAACTAGTAGGCAGAGAGGCAGGCAGAGAGAGAGAGGGAAGCGGACTCCCTGCTGAGCAGAGAGCCCGATGCAGACTGGATCCCAGGACCCTGAGATCATGACCTGAGCCGGAAGCAGAGGCCCAACCGACTGAGCCACCGGGGACCAGTTTTGTTTTTTTTTTTTAAATCACTCTTTTCTATTCTGAGATAACTGCCAATTGACATTTTAGTTTCCTTAACAGTTATATGCCTCCCTGCCACAGGGCCTTTGTACATGCTGTTCCCACATGCTGCCAAAATGCCTCTCACCCCAACCTGTTTAATTCTTATTTATCATTCAGATCTCAAGACTTCCTCAAAGAAATTTCCCTACTCTTTTGTTCACTCCCCTGTAGGCCCAGGTTTCTCTCCTTCACAGGACTTTTTAGGTTGTTAGTATGCTCCAGAGGATGTGATCATTTGAATAATACACTTCTTCCCCATTAAGTGCAAACTGCATGAGAACAGGGTCCTTGTTTGTTTCCCTTATAGCATGACACCAAATGTAACACCCAAATAAATATCTTCTCAGTGAATGTCACCCTTGTTTAGTCAACAAACAAAAGGACCATATAAATAACAAATATGCACTGATGGCTCCCTGGGACCAAGGAAAAATTTAAGAATTTAACAGCACAAGAGGGCCGTTCTCCCCACAAATCTATAAAACTTAACAAAATACCTAATAAAAAAGCTAAACGGCTTATTTACAACCAAGACAGTAAACTGAAAGAAGCTCTTATAGGAGGACTCCAGGAATGAGTCAAGGTTTTCTAAGATAACCTTGCTGGAAAGACAGTCAAGTGTTTTCCTGGCAGGCCCCTGAAGGCTGGTGAAATTGGTGAGAACTAAATACAGTTCTGAGCTATTTATACAGGAGACTCCATGTACTTGCTGATTAAGTACACGTTTTCACAAGTCCGCTCTTTTCCATAAAGAATAGTCTTACTGTTTTCCCCAGCACTGCTTACAGAGTCTCCCCTGAGATTTACAAGTACAGGACAGAGCTCTAAATTCATTCAATCGCTTGCTTCACCGGTGTCAAAATCTCAGAGACCAGCAAAAATGTCCATAAACCAACTTATACGGGAGGCGGAGAGGAGCAAGCATTCAGGTCCTTCTCCTCTAACTATGGTAACGCCAGGGCCTCTGAATTTTAGCAGGTCAGCTGTCGGGCTCCAGGTGTCAGTCACTTGACTGCACCCTTCACCGTAATCCTGGGCCACAGGCGTTACCACTGTTATCATTTCAGGAAACCAGGGCTCAAAGAAGCTAACTTGTCATCCCAGGATCACAGGACTAACCAAGAAGCAAAGTTTCCAATTCAGCGCTCAGTGAATTTTCTGCCAAACCAATAAAAAATACTTTTCAATAATCAAAATCCAACTTTTAGATGCTGCTTCTAAGTAGATGACCCCCTCCTAAAGAACTGTCATAAAGCTTTCCAACAAAAACGAATCTGTCAAGGTCCTGAGCCCTGGTATTTCTCAAAACCTTAATCTGAAGCATTTGTAAACAAAATGTCTAATCAAGATACCAGAATTTGCTAAAATTAAAGGCTTTACTCTGTATTTCAACAGAAGGCTTACTTTACTTGCCATGACAATTTAGGGATTTTTAAAAATACTTTTCAAATTTTGCACGTAGGTTCTTCCTAATGGTGAGAATAGTTATTTTGAACACATTAGAGAAAAAAAAATCATCATCATACGGAGGACAAAGTGATTTACTTTTTATCATATGGCCGTATAAATGTTAAATTTTTTTGCACATTAATACACAACTAAGATTTATGAATGTACTCTCTTAACTGGCTCCTTCTTAGTGACAGTTTAAACTAGTTCACATTTTTTTCTACTTTAAAAGAAGAAGGAGGGAAAAAACCTCCTAGGATCCACATTTCCAGCCTCCCCTTCACACCATGGCCAAACTCTGGGAAACAGCTGTCTGTGCTCTCTGTTTCCCCACCTCCCACGCAGGCTTCAACCACTCCATGCTGGTTTGCACCTTCACTGCACCACCACAAGAGCTCCAGCTAGCATCACAGAGAACCCCCATGCCTCTGAATCCCACGGAGGAGACAGAGTAGCAAATCTAAAACTGGATTTTATGATTTCTATCTCAGGACAGAGCATGTGTTAGAGCTCTTTCCCACCTGGCTGTGCAGATGTGGGCAAGATGTCTTATGAGCCTTGGTCCCCCTTTGCCTGCGGTACCCAAAGACAGACACCAATAACACATCACAGGAAACCAGGGAAGTTTCCAGTTTTAGAATTAATCAAAGGCAGTTTATTGCTGATGAAAAGAGATGTCCTAAATCAGAACACTTCATAACTCAAATGAAGCTTATGGGACATAAGCTTTTTATTTTTATTTTTTTTGGGGGGGGGGCATAAGCTTTTTACCTTCATTTCTTTCTTCCCATTAGTCCCTAAGTTAAAGTAAACCAAAGACATATGCAGCAAAAAGATGCAGGAAAAAAAGCTGTCATCTTCTTGACTAGAGGCTTCAAATACACCCCAAAATTCAACAACAGAAAATATGGTCTCACGACTTATCAAATGCTTTACTTAATGAAACTTCAAAACTTTCCTGCAATGCAATTGTTTAAAGACTCCGTTGAGTATGCTGTATACACTTTCATTGGAGAAGCAGCGCAGCATGACAGTAAATGGTTAAGATCTTAAGATCTGGCTCTGGAGACAGATCGCCAGTGTTCTGTCCTGGATCCGTGGCTTACTGGCTGAGTTATGCTGGCCAACTTCTCTGGGCCTCAATGAGGATAATAATAGTAAGAACTAAACTGCATGTAAAGCACATAGCATTGTGCCTGGAACATAGAAAAGCTTAGTACATGGTAGAAAGCAATAGTTATTATATAACACGTGATTTTAAAAAGTGACTCAATTGGTTGATAAATGATGCGTCAGTGTAGCTTCATCATGGTAATAAGTGTTCCACTCCGGTGAGGGATGCCAGGAATGGGACAGTCTGTACATGTGTGGGGGCAGGGGCACATGGGAATTCTCTGTACCTTCTGTGCAACTCTGCTGTGAACCTGAAACTGCTTGAAGAAAATCTATTTTTTTTTTAAAAATCACTCTGTTTCATATGAAAACATAAATTATGTTTATCATTATATTTTCTTGATAATGACTAAGAATGACACCTACTCATTATAGAACACTCAGCCCTCGCTTAGCAATCCGTGCCGATTAAGTTATTAAGTATGATATTGCATCTCCTATCAAATATACATGAAAAGAATGCCATTAGAACAATTCAGTTACTAACGCTTTCCAAATTTCCGGACAAATTTTTCCATACTCAACTTAAAAACCTTTAGATTATCTTGTCACGTCTCCAAACTCCATAGAGTTAAGAACAGTACTATCATTTAAAGAGGGATCATGAGAGAAAACAGCCCTGAAGACAGTTACGAAAGGGAGGTTTTAGTGCTTTTCACAGGTTTTCTGGGCCCCGATGGAGGGCCAAAAGGTTCAAGATTATTAATATACATCAAAGCTTCGTTAACAAGGTAAAGAGCAACAATATCCCTGGTGATGAATCCTCTTACAGGTTATTTTGATATCTCCAGATAAAGGCTGGAAGGACACAGTCTCCAAACTGGGCAGTCCGTATCTGTGCATTTGGCATTTAGTGCAGATAAACCACTGAGATTACTCCAAACCTGTCCATCCCAATCACCACTGTTTTTACAAGGGACAAGCCCTGTCTTCATTGAGCTTAGCAAGTTAACGCTCCAATAAACAGAGCCTCCTGGTCGTGTCATTATATTCTTATTTATTGCATCTACAAACCACATAGAGCAATAAGTCATTCCTAACCGAGGAACCCATGCAGGTGAAGAACATCAAGCTGGAGCGCTCAGTTTCTGTGACGTGTCGCAGATTAAACTAATAATAAAAAAACAACAGCAAGGCTTTACAGAGCAATGACTACATGCCAAGTTCTTAGAAATGTCCACTAACTTCACCTTTATAAGTCAATGAGGAAGGTATTAATTCCTGTCCAAGACCACAAAGATGAGAAGTGGAAGGCAAAGTGATTTGAACCCAGGCAGTCTCGAGTCCAGAGAACACACTCTTAACCTCTCTACTTATAATGCAGTCCCTATATCCCTGATCCCGTCCCGCAATATCACAGCTGCTT
The DNA here is from genome assembly GCA_004024625.1 of Mellivora capensis. NCBI lineage: Eukaryota > Metazoa > Chordata > Mammalia > Carnivora > Mustelidae > Mellivora > Mellivora capensis. The sequence continues at coordinate 129,326 of PISX010000782.1, read as the reverse complement.
CTTCTAAGTGCTCTCTATCCTCTAAGCATTTCAACTTTGAGCGGTCATTTACGGTTCCTCTTATCAAAATGCATGATAATCTACACTGGTAATCTCTAAAACGCCAGTCACACTGCAACACTTCTTATACACAAGCTCATACTTAGGCTTGTTTCAGCTATTCTGGGCACAAGAGATGAAGAATGAACTATCACCGTGTACTTTGGTGTAGGTTTTCTACTGCTTATAAATAATAGCCATTTCTATTTAACAGCAATGACACAATTACTCTCTTAAAAAAGATGGCCAGTTTAACTAACACTGTGCATAGGTTCCCTTATAATAGTTCCTATTAGCGAATTTGATGACAACGATGAGACACCCTGTCCTTTGGCTACTCGTTTAACCTATGGCCAAATTACTTTTTATCAGCTCTTTTTTTGTTTAAGATTTTATTTATTTATTTATTTGAGAGACAGTAGCATGAGCGAGGAGAGGCAGTCAGAGGGAGAGGGAGAAGCAGACTCCTCCGCTGAGCGGGGATCCTGACGCAGGGCTCAACCCCAGGACTTGAGCTGAAGGCAGCCGCTTAACCAACCAGGCGCCCGATATATCAGCTCTTTCTTACAATTCACTACTAAAACAGTGAACACGCATTCCAGTTTGGGTCAGAAAAACCTGAACTTCTGAACAAAGATGTGATGCAGAAGTATCTAATAAGCTCTCAATGTTTTGACCCCTTATGACCCATAAGACAATTTTATAAGTAGGTTCCAACAACGGGATACACAATTTGGTGAAAATCTTATGTCAGGTCTTTCGAAGGAGGAATGAAAACTTGTCAGATTTTTAAATTTCTGCAACAATACTCTTAAAGTAATATGGAGAGGCGAGAATCCAGGCAGATTTCAAAATGGAGTTGTAAGTATTGGGTTTTTGCCTAACAAACTGCTTTGTAGTGCTTATCCTGCATTCCTGATAAAACAATATCCAACAGTTAGCCTTGATTTTCTGAATAGAAAAGCTTTACAAATCTAAATCTCAGTAAATTCCTCCAATTGATCCTGGATTTCACAGGACTAACATCTGTTCCAGATAATCTAAGCAACAACAACCTCTCCATCAATAGTTCCTGACCCTTGAGGGAGCCTCAGACCCTTCTGAGAATCAGATGAAAGCCATGGACCTTCCCCCCAAGAAGTGCAGAGTTAATAAGCTTGTCCCTAGGCCTCAAGAAAAGAATTCCAGCACTACCTCATACCAAATGTAGGGAGAAAAGTGATGGCAACTTCAAACTCTGACAGAAAAATCAAATTTTCCATTTACTCAGTCAATTTGTTAGGAAAAAACAAGTCTTTTTACAGATTCCAAACCAAAGGCATGGTGTGGGGGGGGGGGGTGAATTAGCTTGAAGTTAGCCCTGGGCAAATGTATTGATCCTAACTCCCCAGAACTCTCTTCTCCAGAAACTCCACATGGTGGGTACTTCTTGCCTTTGAGGACTCAGCTCAAATGTCACCTCCTCAGAAAGAATTACTTTCTTGACAACCTATCAAAAGCAGTCATCAGGCCCTTGCTGTTTGACTTTCACAGAAGTATTTATCAGTATTCAAAAACGTCTCATTATTCTTTTGCTGTTGCTTCTCCTTTTAGAGTATAATCGCCACAAGAGCAAATACCTTGTCTGTCTTGTTCCCCACTGTACCCTCAGTGCCCATCACAGTGCCTAGCAGACAGTGAGCATTTGATAAGTATTTCAAGGATCAAAATTAAAAGACAGCATGTCCATGTTGTAATCAACTACCAAGGGTTTAACTAGCTATGAGTTAGAGTTCTCTTCTTCTTTCCATAATCTGTGGGTCCATTCAATCAACACCTACCACGTGCCAGGCACTACTGCGGGTGCAGGGGGTCCAGCAGTGAATAAAACAGACAAGTCTCTTTGCCCTCACAGACCCTCTATTTTAGTGAACTGCCCGCAATAAGGAGATCTCTTGCACCTACCTAGGAGGTGTAGGATACGACGGAATTATGGGAGAGCCCCAAATGAAAGGAAAACATTCTCCAATCCGGGACTTCGAAAGCAAGCCTCAGGGGTTTCCCTAAACCAGTGGAGCAGCTCTTCCCACCTGCTCTGCTCATGTGGGGAACCCTAACTAGAAGAACGCAAGTAAAGAAAAAACTTGGGGCAAGGGCTACTGCTTCTGAGGGTGGTGAGGGGAGGAACCAGGAAACAGGACGGCAAGGAGTAGTGACAAGAGCCCTGGGCTGGGAAGCTGGAGAGCTAGCACCAGCTTGTCACTAACTTGCTAGGTGACCTTGGGCCAGTCCCGAGCTACCAGGGCATCTGTTTCCCCGGGGTATCATGAAAGGGCCGGGAAGGTGGGATTCGAGGTCGGGGGAGGTGGAGGCCAGGAGGCCGGGCGGGGTAACGGCCGGCGTGGGGAGCCCGGCGCGGGGCCGGGCCGGAGCGGCTCACCCACCGAGCGCCACCTGGCAGGCCCTGCGCAGCTGGGAGTGCTGGGGCCGCTTCACCTCCTTGTCGGCTAGGATCTTCTCCAGGGCCCTGGACACGAACATGCTCTTGGTCTGGCTCTCCTGCATGGCCCCGGCCCGGCGGGGGCTCGCAGCCCCGCGAGCGGGCGGCGCGAGCAAGCGGGCGAGAGAAGCTGCGGGCCCGGCGTCCCGGCCAGCACCGGCCGCGTCCGTCCGCGCCGCCCCGTCAGGAAGCTACGCCGCGGCCCCACGGCGCCGCCATGTTGGAGCGCGTCACGTGACCACGTGACTGGCGGGGCCGCTACGGCCGCCGCGCGTCTGCCGACCCCGTGACCTCCTGCGGGGCGGGGCCTGCGGCTGGGGGCGGGGCCCGATGGGCACGGAGGGGCGGGGCGAAAGAGGAAGGAGGGGGAAAAAGAAGGTGGGGCAGGCGAGTGGTGGTGTAAAAAGGCTGGAGAGGACCCGGAGGACAGGTGATGGGGAGAGGGAGGACAGGTGGGGGAGGGGGCGACTGGAGGTGAAGGGCTGAGGGGAGAGAGGAGATAGAAAGAGGGGAAAGGAGGTGAGGAGAAGGAGAGAAAATACAGGGAGGAGGGGGAATTGAGAGAAGGGAAGAGGAATGAAATGGAAGAGGAAGTGAGAAAGTGGGGTGGGAGAGAAGTGTGAGAGAACGGCAGGAAAACACGGAGGGAGAAGGAGAGAGGAAAGGAAAGGAACGGGTGGAGGGAAAGAGGAGGTGAAGCGAAGGCCGAGAGAGAAGGGGTATTCATGGAGGCTCTCCAGACACAGGCTCTCGCGGTGCCTGTTAGCGGGGCGCACACCTTCCGCTCCACCTTCCCGTCGCAGCCCTAGAGCCCACCCCCGGCCGTCCAGTTCAGTGAACTCTGCGTCTCGTGCCGCTTCCGTGCACCTCCTTCGGAGTGTGTCCGTCCACGTTCATAAATCTGTGGTTCTCCTCGGTGCTGTGCACGGGGCAGGGGTGTTAGGGGCGTCTGACAGGAAGAAACGGAGATCAGCAGTGTCACACAGTCTTCAAGTGAATGTAAGGAGACAAAAGTCTGGCTGCAGGGCCCCTTGCCTTCTATCCCACCGCCAGTGATGTCACAACACCATTAGTGATGGCCCCTGGAGCCCTACATTTCACACCTCGTGCATCCCCTGCAAGGAGCCTTGGTGCTGAGCAGGGTTCCTGCAAGGACAGTGTCTTTCTTGAAAACCCCAGAAACATCCCAGGCAGGCATGCTCAAATGCTCTGGTCTCAGCTCAAACATCTCAGGAGGCTCTCCCTGACCGCAGGGTGTACAGGACCCCCTCCCCATTTGATGAGTTTTTACAACACTTTCCGGCCTTTTGCACTTACCCACTTACATGTTGTCAGACGAGGGTATAGGCTGCAAAGGGTCAGCATTCTCCCCAGGGCCTGGTCCAGAGCCAGGTAGAATGTTTCATGGCCATAAATCCCATTGGTGTAGTGCGGCTTTGCAGCTCTTCTCATCAGGAAGTGAAGTTTGTTTCTCTACCCCCTTGGAGCAGTTTTATGACTTGTCTTGACCAATGGAATGTGGTGAAAGTGAGCCTGGGCAGCAAGAGGCCTCAGATGCTCAGGAACGTACTGAAGAAAGAGCACACGGAGAGAGAGGTCCTGTCCTCCCAGTCGTCCCAGAGCTACCAGCCCTGCCAACTCACCAGCTGATTGCAGTGCCTTGAATAAACCTTGTGAGGCCAGCAGAACTGCCCAGCCAAGCTACAGAATAGCAGAAAGCAGCACATTATTGCTAGGTTAACCCATTATATTTGGGGGTTGTTTGTTACACAGCAGTGCATCACTGAGACACCTCTCAATCCTTACGTGTTGAATGAATGAGTGAGTGAATGGATGTGTGAGACGCTCCAACAAGGCAGTACAAGCCACAGACTAATGTGTTTTGTGCCACCCCCCACAGTGAGGTCAGGCCATGCCACTTCCTGCTGAAAACCCACAGTTACTCTCAGTTGCCCTTGGAATGGACTCTAAGTATCTCACCATGCCTGACTTCTCTTCCCTCATCTCTCTTTTCCCTTCTTCCTCCTCAGGACTCTTGCGCCCTTCTGGATTCATTTTTGTTCCCATTAATGGCTTGGCTTACATGCCTCCTAGTCCATGCTTCTTAATGAAGCCAGTACCAACCCGAGGGAACTTTTGAAATTTTATTGTCATGAGCGGGAGCAGATTGCTTGACAACATCCTCTAGAGAGCTGGACAATCCCATGTAGTCTCGTGTGACTGCAGGAGATATTCTTGGAGGTGAAAAGCCTATTAATCATCATCTGAACCTAGAACATACATCTGCTTGACATATAAACACAAAGCATTTTTCGTAGCCTGAATATATATCGAATTTTCTGGGAATGTGACTATTACTGTAATCCAAGAGAAAACTTTATTTTGTCTGGAACTTTACCAAATGTTGCTCTCCATTTCAAAACCACATTACTACCATTTGTGCCGGCTCTGGTATTTGAGTCGCCACAACAGCACCTCCGACCAGTCTGCAATGGTCATGATCCAGGGAATTCTACTTTTAGGTTCTGACATCTGACAGCTTTATTTTATCTCAGTGTAATTGTGCCTTGGCATTTATATACTGGAATGAATTTGCAGATTTTACATCTCTTTCCTTTTGTTTTGTCTTTGTTTCTTGTGACCTTTTTCATTTTAAGATTTTATTTATTTGAGAGAGCATGAGCAAGAGAGAGAGAACACAAGCAGAGGAGGGGCAGAGGGAAAGGGAGAAGCAGGCTACCTACTGAGCAGAGAGCCCAACACAGGGCTTGATCCCAGGACCCCGGATTAAGACCTGAACCGAAGGCAGATACAACCACTGAGCCACCCAGGTGTCCCTTTTGTTAACTTTTGAAAATTATGTGTGTAGAAAGAATCTGTTATCTACGAATTTTGTTTCAGAATAGTTAACAGGTGGCTTGTGATTATAAAAAAAGGAATGCAGTGTCTATTGGGTTGGAAAGCATATCGGACTGACATCTTCCCATCATTCTGTTCCCAGCTCCTGGTCACCCACGAGGGAGGCTTTCACCAATCTCCCTGTCATACCACCCTCACTCTCACCACTGGATTCCATGTCATCTTGATTTATTTTATCACATGAAACTCAATCTGAAGTGGGGGTATTTATTTATTTGTGTATTAGTTATTTATTGCTGCATCATTACCTGAGCCTATAAAACTACCTGAACACTTAATGGCTGACACTCAAACATTTATTGGAGCACCTGGGTGACAGTCTGTTGGGCATCCAACTCTTGATTTTGGCTCAAGTCATGATCGCAGGGTCATGAGATCGAGGCCCACATAAGGCTCTGCGCTCAGTGGGGAGTCTGCTTAAGATTCTTCCTCTCCTGCCCATCTCTCCCAGCCCGTTTACTCTCATTCTCTCTCTAAACAACAACAACAACAACAACAACAACAACAACAACAACAACAAACATTTATTGCCTCATAGTTTCTGTGGAATTTGAGAGCAGCTTGGGTAGTTCTGGCTCAGGAGCTCCCATGAGTTGTAGTCAAGCAGTCAGCTGGGGCTATGGCCATCTGAAGGCTCGACTGGGGCTGCAGGAGCTGCTCCCAAGGTGGCTTATTCACATGGTTGTTGGCTGCAGATCTCAGTTATTCATCTTTGCAAGGAGCTGCTTGAATGTTCTCATGACATGGCACCTCACTGTCCCCCAGCAAGGGATCCAAGAGGAAAAAAAAAAAAGAGAGTAGCCCCAGGAAGCTCCAGAGATGGTTCTATGACTTGTGGCTCACTGTGCAGACTGGTCAAGGTCTATTGGAGACTGGACTGTGGTTGACGTAAATGTCAGTGGTGCGGTTTTGCAATGGGGAATGACATTTGGCAAAGTTCTAGACAAAATACAGTTTTCCCTTGATTTGCATAGAGTTGCTTTAGAAGTGAATGACTAAGTCCAGCCCACACTGAAGAGGAGAAAAATTAGGCTCCACCTTTTAAAAGAAAGGTCTCTTTTCATATGAGTTTGTTTGCTTATTATCTCCTCTTCCCCAGGTCGAACATGCATCCATGTAGAGACATTGTCTGTCTTGCTCACAGCTCTATGCCACAGCACGTAGGAGGTGCTCGGTAGCTATTTATGGATGAATGGAGGTAGGTGGTTTGGGGTCCACAGGATTTAATAATTTCATCAGCGACTTCTGTATTTCTATGGTAGGCACAGTAACGGTCCCCAAAGATAGCCACATCTCAATCTCCTGAACTTGTGAAACTTACAGAGCAAAAGGGACTTTTTTCTGTTTTGTTTTTTCAGATTTTTTTTTTTTTTTTTTGCGAGAGAGAGAGAGCATGAGCAGGGGGTAGGGGTAGAGAGAGAAGCAGACTCTCTGCTGAGCAAGGAGCCTGACACAGGGCTCAATCCCAGGACCCTGGGATCACGACCTGAGCCAAAGGCAGACACCCAATTGACTGAGCCACCCAGGCACCCTGTTTCTGTTTTTTTTTTTTTTTTTAAACTCATCTCTATGCCCAGCATGGGGCTTGAACTCACAACCCTGAGATCAAGAGTCACATGGTCTGCTGACTGAGCCAGCCAGGCACTGCATGAAGGGAACTTTGAAGGCGTGATTAAGTTAAGGGTTTTGAAATGGGGAAATCATCCTAAATTACCTGGCTGGCTTAAAAAATCACAAGAGTCCTTATTAGAGGGACACATGAGGGCCAGTGTCAGAAGCTGAGATGTTGGAAGTGGAGGTGGTGGTGATGTGGGACCACAAGCCAAGGAACACAGGTAGCCTCTAGAAGCTGGAAAAGGTAGAGAAATGCGATCTCTCTTGGTGCCCCCACAAGGAACACCACCCTGCTGGGGCGTCTGGGTGGCTCAGTTGATTAAGTGGTTAAGCACCTGTCTTCAGCTCCCATCATGATCCTGGGGTCCTGGGATCGAGCCCCGCATCAGGTTCCCTGCTCAGTGGGCAGCCTTCTTCTCCCTTTCCCGCTCACCCTGCTTGTGCATGCTCTCTCTCTCTCTCTCTCTCTGTCAAATAAATAAAATCTTAAAAAAAAAAAAAAAAAAGGAAGACAACCCTACTGTACACCTCTGGCCTCCCAAACTATGAGAGAATAAATTGGTGTTAAGCCACTAAATTTGTGGTAATTTGTCACAAAATTTAAATTAGAATTTCAGATAAACCAGGAATATTTTTTTCAAGTGTAAGTATGTCTCATGCAATAACTGGGACATTGTTATATTTTTTTAAAAAAATCACTGTTTACCTGAAATTAAAATATAGCTGGAGGGAATATATATATATATATATATATATATATATATATATATATATATACACACACACATACATACATACATACTAGGGGGGTGCCTGGCTGGGTCATTTGGAAGAGCATGCAACTCTTGATCTTGCGGTCATGAGTTCAGGCCCCACGGTGGGTGTAGAGATTACATAAAAAATAAAATAAATCAGGGCGTCTGAGTGGCTCAGTCAGTTAAACATCTGTCTTCGGCTCAGGGCACGATCTCAGGGTCCTAGGATAGAGTCTCACATCAGGCTCCCTGTTCAGCAGGGGAGTCTGCTTCTCCCTCTTCCCTGTGCTCTTTCTCTCTCACTCTATCTCAAATAAATAAAATCTTTAAAAAAATAAAATGAAACAATACAATGAAACTGGATATATTGGGTTTTATCTAACAGCCCCCTCCCATTGTCGCTTTGCCAGCAGCCATATTGGACCCACGAGGCAACGTGAAACAGTTGTTTTCCTCAGCAGAGCAACAAGAGCGAAGGTGTCTGGGTCCCTGACATTCTGGAGAGCCTTGCCTGTTCTGGGGTGCTTACCTATTGGCTTTTACACGAGGTAGACATAAGCACCTTTTATTTATTTATTGGTTCCCTGTCTCTTGCCTCTGAACTTCATCCTACCTACTAAAACTGGCAGCCAGCAGAGTGTGTTTTGACTCCTGCTTTCCTCTGAGTAATGCCTCAACTTGGTAGCATGAGCCAGTCACCTGAGGCCCTGGTGGCTGTGCCTCCAGCTGGCCTTTCCAGCTGCCGGTCTGCTTTCTTCCTGGTACACACAGACTCTTTGTATGCCTCACTGTCCCGGAGGGCTTGCCCTTGCCCCCGACAGAGCTTCTGTGCGTGTCTGTTCTCTTTGAAACATTTATTTTCCATGTTTGCTTTAAGGCAAAACCCAAGCGCGGCCTCCCCTGATTCCTGTCCCAGGGCTGGGGAGGGTGCTGGAGGCCGAAGCCCTGTTTGGTGGAGGCCTTCTATTGAGAGGAAGCCTCAGAGGTAGACTTGGAAGACTCTCTCCAAAAGAAGTTATGTATGTGGCAATTGTAGTCTGTTTGTGTACCTGTGTCCAGTCGCACTAAAAAAAAAAAAAAAAAGTCAACTTGTTTGGTGTAAATATTTAAGATGCCACCGTTATGGGGTTTTGCTGTTTATTTGTTTGCCTCTGGATCACAGTTTGGACTCCCTGAGAAGAGGACCCTGAGACAAGGATTTGAGTGTGTTTAGGAGGTGATCCCAGGACACAGTTGCGGGGTGGGGGTGGAGATGGAGCCAATATAGGCGTGATATCAAGCCAGTGACCCCAGAGGGTAATCTGGGGTTCCACCCCCCTGGAGAACTCCAGGAGCCAGTACAGAGGGGCCCAGAGAAGACATGAGAAAGCCCGTACACTCACTCATCTAGTTCCCATCTATTATCGCTGAAGGGCTGCTTCGGGGCTTGGATTCTGCACCCCAGGCTGACCAAGCTCGCAGCGTCCTCCAGCCAGGAGAGGTGAGTACCCAGGGCAGATCGCTGGGCCCCCGACACTGCCTGCTATATGCTCTTTGGGTACTTTTTGTTTTTAAATATGCCGGACCCTTGGGCTGAGTGCACTCCTGGGGCACGGAGGTGTGCTCATCCAAGCACAGGGCAGACCGGAAGTGCCAGTGGGTTGATACCCTTGGGAGAGGCACCTAATGATGACCAGCGAGGTCTGCGGCATGTTCTGCTATTTCCCAGAGGTCCTCAGGCTCACTGGCCGGATTGCACACCCCATCGAGGCTTCCTTCCCTTCTGTGTCTCACTTCCCCACTCACCTGCTGGTGCCTCCCAAATATAATATGGACACCCCAGTCCTTACTTCAGAATGTGCTGGGTGCCCAACTGTGGTCTACAGAATGAAAGCTGCCCTAGGACACCCAAGTCCTAATCCTCAGGACCTGTGAAAATGTGACCTAATGGACAACGGATGAAATTAAGGATTTTGAGATGGGAAGATTATTCTGGATTATCTACGTGGGCTAACTATAAATCACGAGAGTCCTGATAGGACGTTTGGCTGGCTCAGTTGGTTAAGCAACCGACTCTTGGTCTTGGCTAGGTCATGATCTTGGGGTCCAGAGTTAGAGACCAGAATCTGGCTCTGGGCTCAGTGGGGAATCTGCCTGGGATTCTTTCTCTCACTTTCCCTCTGCCCCTCCCCCCACTCTCTCTTTCTCTAAAATAAAATAAGATAAAGCTTTAAAATAAAAAAGAGGGCACCTGGGGGGCTCAGCGGGTTAAGCTGCTGCCTTCGGCTCAGGTCATGATCTCAGGGTCCTGGGATCGAGTCCCACATCGGGCTCTCTGCTCAGTAGGGAGCCTGCTTCCCTTCCTCTCTCTCTGCCTGCCTCTCTGCCTACTTGTGATATCTGTCTGTCAAATAAACAAATAAAATCATAAAAAAATAAAAAAGAGTCCTTATAAGTGAAAGAGGCAGAGGCAGAGAAGGGAGCAGTGACAGAAACAAAAGTCAGAGGAATGCTGTTGCTGGCTTTGAAGAGAGAAGGGGGCTTCGAGCCAAAGGACGAAGGGTGCCTCTAGAATTTGGAATAGGCAGGAAAACAGATTCTCCCCTAGAACTTCTGGAAGGGAACACAGCCCTACTAGCACCTTGAATTTGGCCCAGTGAGGCCCATTTCAGACTTCTGACTTCTCAAACTGCCAGGTAATAAATTTACAGTATTTCACGCCGCTAGATTTGTGGCAATTTGTTACAATTTACCCCAAAACTTAGCGGCTTAAGACAACAATTTATTACTTCTCGTCATCCTGGGCCTGCCCAGGATCCGCTGGGTGGTGGTTCTGTCGTGGCTGTTATTGGCTATGTCCGCAGTTGGCAGGGATCACACAGACCTGGGATATCCAGAATAGTTTGCTAGCACATCTGGCACCTTGTGGGGGACAGCTGAAGTGCTGGGATAGCTGGGGCCACTGGCCTCTCTCCCCTAGATTCAGGGTCTGTCCCAGTGTGACCTCACCACGTGGTCTCCCGGCAGGGCATCCAGCCTTCTCATGCAGATGCTCAGGGTTCCTCAAAGTGCAAAAACCGAAGCTACGTGGCCTTTTTAAAGCTGATTCTTGGGAAGGTCCAGCATCCTTTCCGCTGCATCCTATGGGGTAAGTCAAGGCAGGAGATCAGGCCAGAATGGATGTTTGAAGAGCCACTCAGGGCACATGAATACAAAGAGCTGGCTGATGGCGGTCATTTATGACAACAGCTGCCACACAGCTCTTTCCCAAACACCCGAGGGTCTCCTGGGACTGATCACAGTGAAGAAATCCCGCCCATTTGGCCTCAAAATAAGAAGTCTGGTGTACTGGTAAAGAGGGCAGACGCCAGATGCACATTGTCTGCGTTTGAATCTTGCCTTCTATTTGCGGGCTGGGTCACCCCGGGCCAGTTACTCACACTTTCCCGTCTCGGTTCCCTTATCAATGCCTTCATCGTGCAGTGCCTGGCTTGTAGCGTGTCTTGTGAGAATACAGGTCAATGTGTAGCAAGCCGTTCACATAGCACGTGGCCCGTAGCAGGTAGTCTGTGCTGGTTCTTATCCAGAGGGCCAGTTTTTTACTTTATCTGCAGATACCCGCTGGGCAGAGCCTGGTCTGCAGTTCGGGAGGGGATACAAAGAGGAAAAGGCAGGTTTCCAGAATTGTACATTCCATTATTGTTGGGGGGGTGCGCTTAGAAAATAAGACACAATCAAGGTTGAAATGACACAAGAAATAAAGTATGGCATAGGCAAATCCGTAGATACAGAAAGAGGGTCAGTGCTTTTCAGGCACTAAGGCGGGGGGATGGGAGTGACTGCTCATGGCAGTTTCTTTTGCAGGTGATGAAGATGTTCTAAAATTAGATGGTGGTCACGGTTTCACAACTCGGAGTATACCAGAAAGCCCTGAATTGTACACCTTTAAAGGGATAAATTGTATGACACGTGAATTCAATCTCAACAAAGCTGTTTAAGATCAAGACAACACAGGGGACAAAAAAACTCCACAGATGCGGAAATTTGAGAGCTCAGAGTGGCTCGCTCACCTGGTGCTTCCCACCACCCAGGACTCTTCTACGGGCTTTGCTTCAATGAGCTCATCTAATCCTCACAACTACCCCCGGAGATGTGTATGAAGATCACCCCCTTTTACAGAAGAGAAAACTGAGGCTGTCTGAGGCTTCCTGTCCAAGGTCACACCATTTAGGGGAGCACAGAGGAGGGCAGGAGCAGGATATGGGCGGGGCTTTGGCCTAACTTGGGTGGAGAAGAGAGAGGCAGACCTTTGCTTCTGTTCCAACAGCTTATGGTTCTTGTATTCTGTTCTAGGTCCTGGGGACCCTGTAGTGAACAAAATGCCCGAGTCCCTACCTTCACTGTACTTAATTTCTAGTACATCGTGGAGAAACACGATAAACACGTAAACTAATGTGGGGTCTGGTTAAAGCCTTATTGGTGTACTTTAAATTTTTACCGGGAATTGGTTGTGGTGGTAGGTTTTTTTTTTTTTCTTGTAAAGATTTTATTTATTTATTTAACATAGAGAGAGACAGCAAGAGAGGAAACACAAGCCAAGGGAGAGGGAGAGGGAGAAGAAGGCTTCCGCCGAGCAAGGAGCCCGATGTGGGACTCGATCCTAGGACTCCAGGATCATGACCTGAGCTGAAGGCAGATGCTTAACGACTGAGCCACTCAGGCATCCCTGTGGTGGTAGTTTTAAAGTATGTCCACAAAGTTCACACTCTGCTTTGAAACTCAGTGGGCTTTTGAGACCGCATCCACTCATAAATTATGGCAGAAGGGGCGCTATGTGGCTTTTGCGGCTGGGTCAGAAAAAAGTGATCTTGGGGCGCCTGGAGCGGTTCAGTTAGTTGTGTCTACCTTCAGCTCAGGTCATGATCTCAGGGTCCTGGGACTGAGTCCCATGTCCAGCTCCCTGCTCAGCGGGGAGTTTGCTTGTCTCCCTTTCCCTCTGCTGCTGTTCCCCCTGCTTGTGCTCTCTCGCTCGCATGTGCGTGCTTTCTCAAATAAGTAAATAAAATATTTTTAAAATATGGAAATAGTTGCTGGAGGGGGTGGGAAGGATGCGGCATCTGGGGTGATGGACACTGGGGAGAGTATGTGTTGTGGTGAGCGCTGTGTATTGGGTAAGACTGATGAATCACAGACTTGTACACCTGAAACAAAATACATTATACGTTAATAATAAAAAAATAAATTGAAATTAAAAAATCCCCAAATACACGCAAAACAACAACAACAACAACAACATCTAAATAAATAAATAAAGTAAAATCTGATTAGCTCAGTCAGTGAAGCATCTACCTTGGGCTCAGGTCATGATCTCAGGGTCCTGGGTTCGACCCCCGCGTCAGGCTCCCTACTTAGGGGAAGGCTGCTTCTCCCTCTCCCTCTGCCTCTCCCCTCCAGCCTGTGTTCTCTCTCTCTCTCAAATAAATAAAGAAAATCTTTTAAATAAACACAAACAAACAAAAAAACAAATAAATAAAAAGGTGATTTAGTTTCCACCTTGTTCATGGGAACATTTGTGCCTGAACCGTGGAGTTGCCCTGTAACCAGGCACACTTCCCTGGGGCCAGCGCACCATGAGGAAGCCCAGAATAGCCCACACAGAGGGCCCCCATGGAGAGAGGGAGGTGCTGGGCCGCCCCCCCCCCCCCCCCCGCAAAGAAAGAGAAGGATGTTATGGACTCCAGCTCCAAGACGGCACCTCCCAGCCCATACTCCTCACAAGCAAGGTCAGCCTCTCTGAAACCTCTTGGTGTATCCGCTTGTCTTTGCACAGAAGGGAAAGGACCACCCTCCAGCCCACGTCCATCCGCCACCTCGATGCAATTTGCGTCTCGGCCACAAGAGTGCGACAATGTTCAAGAAGTTCAGAGGCACTCCCCACAGGGTCCCGTCTACTCCTCTCCGAAAAAGAGGTGCGGAAAAGGTTTTGGCCTCATCATTTTGCCTGAGACTCATTCTCATGAGCTGCCTGGCACCAGAAGAAAGTCTGATAGCGACGGTACGGGTACTGGCTTATGGGATCCCTCACCGCATTTACCATGAGCCCACCTCTAAACGGACAGGGACTTCCCTGAATGTATTTTCATTGCCAGCCTTAGGGAAAATCAGCCCTGTTTGATTCTGATACACTGATACTTCTACCCTGTGACCTCCCCGTCACATCTATGACCTTCTCTATTGTCCCCTTTCCTCATTACTGTGCTTCCAGCAGTGGGAGCTTACGCCTTCCTCTGTGGGAAAATTTCTTAGCTTGAGTTCATCCACAGCCGCCCTTCATATCTCTTCCCCTGAAATTCTCCAAGGGGATTTAGGAATTTGCAGGGGGTTGGGGGGATGGGTTCTCAGAGCCTCACAGACCTGCTGCCCCTGGTGCATTGTCCTTTCGTTCCTTCATGATGGCGCTCAGACCCCATAAACCTCCTGACCTTCTGAGGGCTGCTCCTTCCTTCCCAAATATGCTCGGGTAGCACGTGCTTATGGGCTAATTTCCAAGCTGGCCTCTGTCAGAGGTGATGATTCTCAGGGCCTCTGGGCACAGGAGGAGAGGGGACCAAACCTACCCTCTGTTTTTGTTGATGCCCCAACCTGAAGAGATTTGGCAATAGAACCTCTGTTCCTAAAGGTACAGAGACTTTAGGAATTGCAGACTCTCTCTGGTCTGGTAAAAATGATCTCCCAGACTTGTGGGCACGTGGAATTCACCTTGGCTTGCTCAGGTCTCTGCCCCTCACCTGGTCTTCCCACGGTCAAAACCAATTTCTGTCTCTGAGTTCTCTTTTTGTTTGTGCCTCAGTTAATGCCATTATCTTATCCCTCCCCCCACAAAGATTTTATTTATTTATTTGAGAGAGAGAGAGAGAGAGAACTGAGTGGGAGGGGAGGGGGAGAGAGAGAGGGAGGAGCAGGCTCCACACCAAGCAGGGAGCCCAACATGGGCTTGATCTGAGACTCCAGGATCATGACCTGAGCCAAAGGCAGACGCTTAACTGACTGAGCCACCCAGGCACCCCCATTATCCTGGTTTTTGTTCTTCTCGGAGCCTGAAGCTTCTTAGGGTCGGAACTTCTTTTTACACATCTCAGAATTGTCTGGAGTTAGGGCACCAACATCCTCCTACTTTACACACACATACACACACACACGCACACACAGCCTCGCTAGACTGTGAGGAGGTGTGTTGTATTATTGTCATTTTCTGAACCTGTTCATGGTACTTTGTGGAAAACAACACTGTAGTGAAATTTGCCGAAATTTATTTATTTTTAAAAGATTTTATTTATTTATTTGACAGAGAGAGATCATAAGTAGGCAGAGCGGCAGGCAGAGAGAGAGGGGGAAGCAGGCTCCCCGCTGAGCAGAGAGCCCGATGTGGGGCTCGATCCCAGGACCCTGAGATCATGACCTGAGCTGAAGGCAGAGGCTTAACCACTGAGCCACCCAGGCACCCCAAGACTTGCCTAAATTTCGTGACAGTTAACATGCTCTTTCTCCTTGAAGTAATGATGAAAATATCTCTTTGATCTTAAAGTCTTTCCTTGGTGATATAAAAGTACATCATTTTCTGTAGGTTGCCCAATCATTTGTTTCATTTTTGGGAATTTTTACTGGCCTTGAGAAGTCCAAAAGGCTAGGAACTATTGTCCGACCACAGCTGGCACAGTCCCCAGAGCAGAGAACATCCGATGGCCATATGTCTCGGCAAAGCCACTCTGCAGTGTGTACCTGAGAGGACTGAAAACAAGTCTGCGAACTCTTGTACAAGAATGCCCACGGCAGCACTATTCACAACAGCCCACCAGTGAAACAACCCAAGTGTCCATCGACTGATGGATGGATAAAAAAGGTGTGGTGCCTCCAGACAATGGAGTATTATTTGGCCGTAAAAATCAATGAAGTATTTGTGCGCATTGCCATGGGGATGAACCCTGAAAATGTCACACTCAGTGAAAGACACCAGATGTGAAAGGATGGAGGTTGTATGATTCAACTTCTATGGAATGCCTAGAATGCGCAAATTCATAGTGGCAGTGAACAGGTTAGTTTCCCAGGGGTTTGGGAGAGATGGCAACGGGCCATGATTGCTTAAAGGGTACAGAGATTCTTTTTGGAGTGATGAAAAATTTGGACATAGTTGTACAACTTTATGAATGTAATTGATGCCACTCAACCGTGCACTTAAAAATGACAAATATTAGGGGCGCCTTGGTGGCTCAGTCAGTGAAGTGTCTGCCTTCCGGTCAGGTCGTGACCTCGGGGTCCTGGGATCGAACCCAGCATCGGGCTCCTTGCTCAGTGGGGAGTCTGCTTCTCCCTCTCCCTCTCTACCAACCTCCCCCATTTGTGCTCACTCTTTCTCAAATAAATAAATATATTTTTTAAAAATGACAAATTTTAGGGACGCCTGGTTAAGTCGTTTAGCTGGTTAAGCTGCTGCCTTCAGCTCAGGTCATGATCCCAGAGTCCTGGAATCAAGTCCCGCATCAGGCTCCTTGCTCAGCCGGGAGCCTGCTTCTCTCTCTGCCTCTGCCTGCCACTCTGTCTGCATTCGTGCGTGCTCTCTCTCTCTCTCTGTGTCTCTCCTCTGACAAATAAATAAATAAATAAAATCTTTAAAAAATGACAAATTTTATGTTACATATATTTTACCACAGTTTAAAAAAAAATGAAAAAATGTGGAAACAATCAAAATGTCCACCAGCTAGTGAGAGGTTAAAAAAAAGTGGTATATCCATAACTAGAATAGTATCGGCAGCTAAAAGGAACAAAATACTCATCCATTTACAGCTTGAAGCCTACAATCCCATTGATATGAATATCCAGAAAAGGCAGATGTGTAGACAGAGAAAGGAGATTAGAGTCCCTTGCGGTTGGGTTGAGAGGGGTGGGGAGGGACCGCAAATGGGCCTGAGGGCTCTTCTCAGGGTGATGATGATGTTCTAGACTTGTGGTAACGGCTGCACAACTCTCTACCTTTCACAAACATCAGCGAATTGTAGAGTTAAAATGAGGCAATTTCATGGTATGGAGGCTACATTTCAATTAAGCTGTTTTTAAAAAAGAAGAAAATGCCAAGTGTTGGTGAGGATGTAGAGATATTGGAATCCTCGTGCCTTGTTGGTGGGAATGTAAAACGTGCAGCTGTTGGAAGACAGCACGGTGGTTCCTCGAAAAAATAAAACATAGAAACTACCCGATGACCCAGCAGTTCCACTTCTGGGCATCTGCCCCAAAGAACTGAAAGCAGGGACTTGAACAGACACTCGTACACCCGTGTTCATAGCAACATTATTATTAATTTAATTTTATTTATTTATTTTTAAAGATTTTATTTATTTATTTGACAGAGAGATCACAAGTAGGCAGAGAGGCAGGCAGAGAGAGAGGAGGAAGCAGGCTCCCTGCTGAGCAGAGAGCCCGATGCGGGGCTCGATCCCAGGACCCTGGGATCATGACCTGAGCCGAAGGCAGAAGCTTAACCCACTGAGCCACCCAGGCACCCCTAATTTTATTTTTTAAAGATTTTTTTTTGTTTATTTGAGAGAGAGAGTGAGAGAGGGAGAGCATGAGAGAGGAGAAGGTCAGAGGGAGAAGCAGACTCCCCATGGAGCTGGGAGCCTGATGTGGGACTCGATTCCAGGATTCCAGGATCATCACCTGAGCTGAAGGCAGTTGCTTAACCAACTGAGCCACCCAGGTGTCCCAATGTTATTATTTATTTTAAGTTATTTATTTATTTGAGAGAGAGAGTACACAAGCAGGAGGGAGAGGGAGATGCAGACTCCCTGCTGAGCTGGGAACCCCACGTGGGGCTTGATCTCAGGACCCAGAGATCATGACCCCAGCCAAAGGCAGATGCTTTACTGACTGAGCCACCCAGGTGCCCCGCATAGCAACATTATTCACAATGGCCAAAAGGTGAAAGCAACCAAGTGTCTAGTAATAGATAAATGCAAAAACAGGAAGTGTGGTAGGTACCTACAATAGAATATTACTCAGCCTTAAGAAGGAAGGGAATTCTGACACAGGCTACAACATGGATGAAACTTGAAGACATTCTTTTGTGTGCAACAACTCAGATGAGGGCAAGTACTATATGATTCCACTTCTAGGAGCTCTGTGGTGGTAGTCAGACCCATCGAGATCAAAAGTGGATTCCTGGGTGCGAAGGGCTGGGAGGGGGTGAGTGTTGCACAGCGACAGTGTTCAGTCTGCAAAGGTGAAAATGTTCTGCAGCTGGGTGGTGGTGATGGGTTTGCAACGGAGCGAATGCACTTAATGCTACCGAACTGTACTCTTAAAAAGGGCTAAAATGGTAAATTTTATGTTCTGTGCATTTTACCACAATTAAAAATAGAAAGGTAGGGAGTAAGCAACTGTGTCACATGCTGCTGAGTGGTCCAAGTTATGGACAGAGACGTCACCAGGATAGGAAACTACAGACTAATAGCCTTATGAATATAGACGCAAGTATCCTCCACAAAAGACCAGCAAACTGAATCTAGGAACATATGAAAAGGATTACATGCTGGAAATGTACCCCAGGAATGCGAAGTTGACTTAACATTCAAGAATCAATTAATATAATGAACCATATCAACAGACTAAGGGATAAAAACCACGTGATCATCCCATAGGTACAGAAGAAGCATTTGACAATATCTGGCAGCCTTTTATGATAAAAAAACAAACAAAAATAGGGGGCGCCTGGGTGGCTCAGTGGGTTAAAAACAAACAAACCAACCCAAAACACTAAATGAACTATAAACAGAAGGGACTTCCTCAACCCAATAAAGAACATCTGCAAAAACCCCGCAGCTAACATCCTCCTTAATGATGAAAGAATGGGAGGCGCCTGGATGGCTCAGTTGATGAAGCATCTGCCTTCAGTTCAGGACGTGATCCCAGGGTCCTGGGATAGACTCCTGCATCGGGCTCCCTGCTTGGCAGGGGAGCCTGCTTCTCCTTCTCCCACTCCCTTTCTTTGTGCTCTCTCTCTCTCTGTGTCAAATAAGTGATTTTAGATTTTTTTTTTTTTGAGAGACAGAGATCATAGGTAAGCAGAGAGGCAGGCAGAGAGAGAGGAGGAAGCAGGCTCCCTGCTGAGCAGAGAGCCCGATGTGGGGCTCGATCCCAGGACCCTGGGACCATGACCTGAGCCGAAGGCAGAGGCTTTAACCCACTGAGCCACCCAGGCGCCCCTCTGCCAAATAAATAATTTTTAAAATGATGAAAGAATGGATGGTTTCTACCTGAGATCAGGAATAAGACAAGACTATCTGCTCTCAACACACCTAGTAAATACTGTACTGGACATTCTAGCTGGGTCAATCAGTTAAGAAAAAAAAAAAGGTTATCTGGATTAGAAAGCAAGAAGTAAGACCATTCTACCTGCAAATGACATCACTCTTGCCCTAAGCGACCACTCACCTACTTTCTGATTCTACGCGTTTACCTTCTGTAAATTTCGTAAGTGGAATCATACAATGTTTTGTGCGTGTGACCAGCTTCTTTGCCTGGCATACTGCATTCAAGGTGCATTCGTGTTGTAGCATGCATCGGTACCACATATCTTTTTACAGCCAAAGAATACTTCATTTTATGGATAGACCACATTTTGTTTCTCCAATCAACAAATTATGGACATTTTGGTTGTATATTATGAATGGTAAGGCATCCATTTAAAAACAATTAGAACTACTAAAGCAACTCAGCAAGTTTTCAGGATATGATTGATGTAAACATCAATTAAATCTGGATAAAATAACAATAAAAACTTTGCAAATGAAATTAAGTAAAAATTCTACTTACATTAGTATCAAAAATAATAAAGCAGGGGCGCCTGGGTGGCTCAGTTGGTTGAGCGACTGCCTTCTGCTCAGGTCATGATCCTGGAGTCCCGGGATCGAGCCCCGCATCGGGCTCCCTGCTCAGCAGGGAGTCTGCTTCTCCCGCTGACCTCTCTCTCTCTCTCTCTCTCAAATAAATAAATAAAAAATCTTTAAAAAAAAAAAGAATAAAGCATTTAGGAATAAATGCCCAGGTCATGATCTCAGGGTCCCGGGATCGAGCCCCACATCGGGCTCTCTGCTCAGTGGGAAGCCTGCTTCTTCCTCTCTCTCTCTCTCTCTCTCTCTGCCTGCCTCTCTGCCTACTTGTGATCTCTGTCAAATAAATAAATAAAATCTAAAAAAGAAAAGATATTGTCTACCACGTCTCGTATCTTCCTCATGAAGACCTGTGGGTAGATTTTCTTTCTTTGTAACCCTTGTACAAGAGAAGATGAGTAATTAGGCATGGATTCCTTTCTGCTAGTGTCTTTAGGATGCCAGACACCTGAAAAGTGGTATTTTTTGTGGCAAGCAGTTTTGTGAACCAGATGAACTCCCAGCTTTATTTTCTCACCTGTGGGGGTAACTACTAGTGACCTATTTGTTATCTATTCTCCCTTCTTTCCGACTAGGGAAGTACCCGATTTCATTTGGGGTGACGCTGTGTAGAGCCAAAAGACAACATTTCTTGGTCCCCTGTGTAGCTAGGGCTAAATCCTGGCTAATGATTTATAAATAGAAGTTTGGGGCTAGGAGTTCGAAGAGGCTCTTTAAAGAAAACTGGGATTGCAGGGTTTTCTCCCTTCCTTCCTCCTGCTACCTGGAATGTGGCTGCAATTGCTGGAGTTCCCGTAGCCATTTTGCACCATGAAGTGGCCTTGAGGGTGGAAGCCACATTCTCAGGATAATTAAATGGGATGCTAGAAGGAGCTTCTGTTCTCAATTCTGTGGAGCTGCCACACCAGTTCCAGACTTCCTTCCCCCAGATTTTATTTATGTAAGAGAAAAAGAAACATCTAAGTTGTTGAGGCCACTGTTATTTCTGGTCTGTCTGACCGGGAGCTATGGACAATACTTTATCAGATAGACCGCTCCTTATTTTTTCTTCTCCCTGACTCCCTCGTCTATTGATTTCATCTTGCACGTATTTTTATACAACCACTTTAAATCCTTTATGGACTTAGAGTCAAAATAAATAATTTATTAAAGGGCAGCATTACACAATCGAGCACATGGATTCTTATTTCAAAGAGCAACAACAAAAACCATTTGCAGACAAAAAGTTAAACTGTGTCTTGTGATTTGCAAAACTGAAGTTTGAATCAGGAAGGAAATCCGTTGCTTATTACCAGAAAGATGGGCACCACATGGAAAACCAATTTCCAACAGAGAGAGTTTTTAAAATTTGAAAAGCTGAACAAAAACGGACCACATGTCCCACCGTGGAGGAAGAGTTAGGCCATCCGCAGTGTGTTAAGGAATATCAGATTGCTGCAGAGAATGACAAATATGACCATGATGTGGAAATGAGGGAAGGTGTTCCACAAGGTAACAGGAAGACAGAAAGACAGGACTGGCCCTTGCCCATGCCCGCTTAGTCATCGCTGTGCAAAATAATGTCTCTGGTATCTTTAGGCTCAGAAGAGGTTACACAGTTAACAATAATCGGGGATTCGAGGAATGGAGGGTAGGGCTCTTATTTCGTGGAGCTGTTGATAATTCAGTGTTTCCATTTAGTGCGTGCATATTGAAGAGTTAATAGATGTACCCAGAGGTGATCTAAAAATTGTGTGGCATGGAGGAAGCCTCAGGCAGAGAAGGTGCAGGACTCCCCTGCTAGGCGTGGCGGTCACCCTTTCAGTGCCAGATTGTAGCATGGGCTGGAGGGTCCCAAGAAACGAGTTGAGTCCATCCTGGAGAGCCAGGGAGTACTTGGGAGATGGGGAGCCCATCGGGGTGCCCATTGCAGAAGTATTTCGGTATTTTAACAACTTGTGGAGGTGCACTGGTACCAAGTAAGTATCAGCTCCATTATACAGAAGTTTAAATATTTGTTCCTTAAGTGAAAGTTTTAGAAGATTTAAATATTCATGTAGAAGATGGAACCCTGCTGTTTGTGCTAAGCACTTTATAATTTACAATTTCATTTAACCCTTATACCAGCCGCCCTGAAATGGGATCTTTTGGTGACAAGTGACTGAAATCCAATTCCAGCTGGCTTGAGCAAAGAAGGGAAGTTACATACCAAAGTATGTAACTTAAAAGTCTAGTGGGATTCAGGCATGGCTGAATCCAGGGGCTCAAAGATATCACCAGAATTCAGTTTTCCTCTCCCTCCATCACTGCTCTGCTTTCCCTGCTGTTTCTCAAGTAGACTCTCTTTCCATGTGGTAGCTCTGGTGGTTCAATGCCTATATTATCCTTCTAACAACATCAGCATAAAGAGAGCTTTTTATTTCTAATAATCCTGATGAAAGTTTCAGGATTGAATCTCAATAGATTGACCTTGGTCTCATGCCCATTCCTGAACCAACGTCTGTGATGGGTTCTGGAATGCCACTAGAACACTCTGGCCAGTCATAGGTCCATCTCCGGATCTGGGGCATGAAACACATGCAAGTGACCAAGTTGCAAGGAAAAGGGGAAAGCTGGCCAGGCACAGTGTCAGATGTCCACTATAAGTGTCCCCATTTTAGTAACAAGGAAACTGAAGCCTGTGTGTGGATCAGAAGGGACGACAGCAGCGAAGGGAGATCTTTGGGAGAGGAGTCAGCAAGGGCAGGGGTCCAGATCATGTAGGGTCTTAAAGCCCGTTGGAAGAACTTGGGCTTTTGTTCTGAGGGGGAAGGAAGGCTTATAAGCAGAGGAGTGAAGTGATCCCATAGCAGTGTTAGAGATAATCATTCTAGCTGCTCCGGTATTCAAATGTAAAATACTGTATTTCTTTCTCTAGCATTTCCTGTTTATTCATTTAACAAATGTGAAATGGACATGGGACCAGGCGCCGCCAATCAGCACATTCCACTTCCCTGGCTAGTGATCGTGTCTAGGAAGGGCCCATGACCCACACCTGTCCAACAAGTCCAGTCCAGGCACCTTCTGTTCTAACTGTTCAAAACACCCGTTGTTGCTGGAGACACCGAGTTTCGCCACTAAGCGCCACCACATAATAAGGTCCCACCTGAGAAAGAAGTCAACACCAAGAACACAGGACAAGTGATGGGGAGGAAGAAAGTCTAACCTCCATGACATTGGCTGACCCCTAGATCCAGCCCAACCTGACGTCATCCCAGAACTGATTTCTCAGTTCTGTGACTCAATATATTCTACTTTCACTGAAGCCATCTTTTTTTTTAAAAAAGATTTTATTTACTTATTTATCTGTCAGAGAGAGAGAGAGCGCGCGCGAGCACAAGCAGGCAGAGTGGCAGGCAGAGGCAGAGAGAGAAGCAGGCTCCCCGCTGATCAAGGAGCCTGATGCAGGATTCCATCTCAGGACCCTGCAACCATGACCCGAGCTGAAGGCAGTGGCTTAACCAATGAGCCACCCAGGCGTCCCATCACTGAAGCCATCTTGAGCTGGATTTCTAATACTTAACTGAAAGAATCCTGAGTGAGAGGACCTGTACACGGATTGAGCCCCACTGTCTGCTTGTTCCAGAGACAATAGTCAGGATGCTTTTGACTAGTGCCTTGCTCCCTAACGAGTTCACAGTTGACTGAAATAGGCTTTACCTGTCTCCGTCTAGATCACAGACTCCTGCGCAAGGACAGTCTTAAACGTCACTCCCAGGAGCATTTAGCTCTTTGTAGAGCCTTTTTGGGGCTGCTCCCTAAGTGTGCCCAACAATTTGCTTGAGGATGTGACTCCCAACAATAAGAAATGTTAAAAAGTGAGGGTGGGCTGGGAAATTTGCCTGCCTCCCAGGCTAGATTACCCGTCCCGGAGCCCCCCACAGACCCCTGGCCTGCACCGAACCAGGACGCAGAAGGAGAGTAAACAAGAAAAGCTTTATTCCCTTTCTTTGATTCCAAGGAAGAGTTTGCCTGATATGATCAGCACTTGGCCACCTCCTACCATCTTTCATGTCACATCGGGTTTCATTTGTGTCCTCTAAGGGCTGATTCCGCAGTCAGAGCTGTCTCCAGAGGACTCTGGTTGGCTCCCATCCCGTCCACCTGAGGCCAGGTGAATGAGAAAAACAGTTTTCTGTCCTCTGTCTCAAAAGCAGACCAGGGCTGGAGCCCGCTGGGGAAAGCGCTTCTTGACCCAGGGACTGCAGATAGGATTTCAGGATCAGTCCCCCCCATCTGCCACCTCGCCCTCCCCAAAAGGTATGTCTTTGTGTGAGGAAGAGGGGGAAGGGCCCCAAATGCCTTGCTCTAGTCCCCTTGGAGTGAGAGAGCAGGGAGGCGAGCCCAGTATATTATTAGGAGACATGTGATCCTGCTGGTCTCAGTGTCTCTGTCTGGGCAGCTCTGTCCAGCTGAGCTGCCGGGCATTGCCTCCTGCCCCTCTCCTCCAGGAACCTAAGCTCGCATCCTTTCCATCCTGTTCTTGATACCCACTGGGCACTTTGAGAACACCCCACCTTCTTTGATTCTGCTGTGCTCTCCGCCCATCCTGTCTTCCCTCCCGTCCTGGCTTAGTGAGCTCGCAATCATTCCTCAGCACCAAGCTCAGGGGGCACCTGTGATGCTTTCCAAATCCTAATCCCTCTTCCACCTCTTCTCTGAGCCCAAACCACAAACACATCAGAATTTGTCTCTTTTGTGAATTGTTTAAACTCTGTGGAAAGGGCTTCTCAAGTTTTGCCATCCCAGGTACCCTTTGGAAAACTTGAGTTTTTTAGCTACAGACCTGAACGGATTAAATCATATCCAGAGTCATCATAAGGTTTACCCAGTAGCTACCCTGGCCCTGTCTTTTTTCTTTAAAGATTTTATTTATTTATTTGACAGAGAGAGATCACAAGCAGGCAGAGAGGTAGGCAGAGAGAGAGAGAGAGGAGGAAGCAGGCTCCCCGCTGAGCAGAGAGCCTGATGCGGTACTCGATCCCAGGAACCTGAGATCATGACCTGAGCCAAAGGCAGAGGCTTTAACCCACTGAGCCACTCAGGTACCCCCTACCCTGGCCCTGTCTTTGAGCCACTGGCTGCTCAAGAAGCCACTCTTGTGCTCACATACATGCACAGCTCTCCTCCAGCACCAGCTCGTGGTCATGTCACACCTCTGTCCTCCTGTCCACCTTCTGGGTGCAGCTCAGCACGAGCCCCTGTGTGCCCCAGACCCTAGCGGCCACCCAGCCTACCTTCTCCTCTCCCTCACTTCCACACTTGACTCTTCGCCTTACCCCCCAGGAGTCCCTCCTCCTTCTCTGATGCCAAGCCCTCTCTGGCTTCAATCAAGGCATCTCCACTTGCTGTTCCCTTAACCTTTGCCTGATTCCCACTCAGCCTCCAAGTTTCTGCTGAAGTGATACCTGCTCGAGAAGCCTTCTCTGGGGAATGCAAGCTGGTGCAACCACTCTGGAAAACAGCCTCAAAAAGTTGAAAATAGAGCTACCCTATGACCCAGCAATTACACTACTGGGTGTTTACCCTAAAGATACAAACGTAGTGATCCGAAGGGGCACGTGCACCCGAATGTTTATAGCAGCAATGTCTACAATAGCCAAACTATGGAAAGAGCCCGGGTGTCCATCAACAGATGAATGGATAAAAAAGATGTGGTGTACACACACACACACACACACACACACACACACACACACAATGGAATACTATGCAGCCATCAAAATAAGTGAAATCTTGCCATTTGCGACGACATGGATGGAACTAGAGGGTATTAAGCTTAGCAAAATAAGTCAATCAGAGAAAGACAACTATCTTATGATATCCCTGATACGAGGAAGTGGAGATGCAACATGGGGGGTCTGGGAGGTAGGAAAAGAATAAATGAAACAAGATGGGATCGGGAGGGAGACAAACCATAAGAGACTCTTAATCTCAGGAAACAAACTGAGGGTTGCTGGGGGGAGGGGAGTAAGGAGAGGGTGGTTGGGTTATGGACACTGGGGAGGGTGAGTGCTGTGAAGTGTGTAAACCTGGCAATTCACAGACCTGTACCCCTGGGGCTAATAATACATTATATGTTTAAAAAAAGAAGAAGAAGAAGAAGAAGAAGAAGAAATAACCAGGAAAAAAAAAAAAAAAGAAGAAGCCTTCTCTGACCCCCAGTCTTAATTAAGCCCCACCCCCCGGTGACACATTCATATTGTACGGGCTCCTGGTCCTGTGGGAAGTGGGGCAATATTACCATCTCCAGTTTATGCAAGAGTTCTTTCAACTTTCTCTAAATGCTACCCGTTTTTGTTTGCTTGTTTGCTTTTTCATGTTAGTGGGTTAAGGCTTGGGTCATCCCCAAGGCTGAGCAGGGATATTAGGCCCTGGCTGAGGTCGCATTCACAATTCAGTTCTTGGAAGGACAGATAATAAAACTCCCCCGGGGGTGCCGACAGCTAGGACAGCCTGCCATGCTGCTAATGTGTCTTCAGAGACACCTTGTTTCTCTGACTTAATCATAAATGACCCAAAGATGAGGGTCTTTGTCCCTTACAGCATGTCTCCCAAAACCCCTAATGCAGGTCTGGGCATAGTGAACACTCCTCTTTCCTTCTCCTGAAACTCACCACCCCCAACACACACACACACACGCACGCACACACACACACACACCCCTCTCTCCCTCTGTGGTCCATGGGGCAGGCATAGTCCGCTGGTAACCACAACTTTGGTAGGACAACTCAAACCCCCTTTTAGAGAAACAGCCTTAACTATAATTTAAAGAACTTTAGGAAAGTCCTGGGTTCAAATGTTAGTCCACATATTTAAGAGGTGGGTGATGTTGGGTAAGCACCTTAACCTCAGTTTCCTCATTTATAAGATAGAAACCCAAAAATGCCTAATCATAGGGTCCATATAATAGTTAGATGATGAGAGACGTGTAACTGTCATGTGAAAATACACGTAGTATGATCTCATTGTGTAAAATGAAAACCTTCTGTGTGTGTGCGCGAACACGTGGGAAAGTCTGACGGGACTTATCCCACACTGATGGAGTTTTTATGTCTGGAGAGGGTGGGCTGGGGGGACGGTCAAGTATTTTCCTCCTTTGTCATGGTCTTATACTTTCCTGTTTGGATTTTTCATGAGACCACGTTCACGTGTACTACTGGTTGCTGTAGATTAGGTTATTGTTGGGCAAATATTTACCTTCCCCTCCTCCACTTCCATGGAAGGGATGTACTTCTCGAGCTCTCATCTTTGGCCTTGGCCATGTGACTGGCTTTGGTCAGTGGGACATTAGTGGACAGGATATAAGCCAAGGCTGTACATGCACTGGGAGAATGAGGCTTGTTCCCTGTGCCATGGGTGGCCTTCTAGTTCCCCAAAATGAGTGGCTTGTAAGTTACCCTGAACCAGCCCCACTGCCTGGAGGTCCAGCAGAGATCAGGAGATTGGTACTGTCTCCCCAGGAAATACACAGAGGCACAAACCACATGTGAGTGTATATTCTGTAGCAAAAACTGCCAGATACACTTGTGTTATTTTTACTTTTTATTTATTTTATTTTTAAAAGGATTTTATTTAGGGGCACCTGGGTGGCTCAGTGGGTTACGCCTCTGCCTTTGGCTCAGGCTCAGGTCATGATCTCAGGATCCTGGGATGGAACCCCGCATTGGGCTCTCTGCTCAGCGGGGAGCCTGCTTCCTGCACCCCTCCGCCTGCCTCTCTGTCTACTTGTGATCTCTGTCTGTCAAATAAATAAACAAAATCTTTAAAAAAAATTTTTTTTTTAAAAAATATTTTATTTATTTATTTAACAGACAGAGATCACAAGTAGGCAGAGAGTCAGGCAGAGAGAGAGAGGAGGAAGCAGGCTCCCCATTGAGCAGAGAGCCCGATGCGGGGCTTGATCCCAGGACCCTGGGATCATGACCTGAGCCGAAGGCAGAGGCTTTAACCCACTGAGCCACCCAGGTGCCCCCCCAAAATTTTTTATTTATTTATTCGACAGAGAGAAAGAGAGAGAGCACAAGTAGGCAGAGCGGCAGGCCTCCCACTGAGCAGGGAAGGTCCTCTTTCATCCCCTAATCCTTGTTTAAGGGCTGCTTCAGAAGACGCCAGGAGTCCTTCAAGCCCCTCGTTTGAATGGGTTGCCCTTCTTCATGGTAGTTTGCACCTACCACTTCTTCTGTCTTACAAAATATTGAGTTATTCCCATGCCTATCTTGCCCCCTTGCAGAACGTCTCTGCCTTACGTCTAGCTTACAATCTAGTTGCACAAACATGACGTAAATACAAAGGAATCTTCTCTTTTCTCGCTTAGGCCCACTTCCTCTGAGCCTCTCACAGCCGCCGTGTTTTGGTAAGTGGGGCCAAAGATTCTAATGTTTAAGCTACTTATTTTGTGTCCACTGTGATTACCAAGTACAATTCAAAGTGGGGTCTATTATTATCCCCGTAGTGTGGTTGAAGAAACAGGAGCCGAAAAGGGATAATGATCCAAAGTCAGAGAGAGTTTGTGAGGGGGATTGGGCCAGAGTTGGGGTTCGGGCTGGGGGTCTGGATCCAAAGCTTCATCCTGGGTTCTGGTTGCAGATTCCCTTCTGCAATCAGAGACTTCCTCAAGCATTTAGTGAAGGGTTTTAGGTGAAATGAACAGACACAAGTAAGATTTTGTGATTGGTTATTACACATCAAGGGCTGGGTAGTACATCTGAGAGCTGGACACCTGCTGGGTTTGAGGGCAGCTCCCTCCACATTCACTGTCTGCATAGAAACAGGACTTTCTCCACTCATGGAGCTGACAAAGGCTCCAGGTGACTCTTCAGGAGCCCTGGTTTGTTGGCTTGTTTTCTTTCTTTCTTTCTTTCTTTCTTTCTTTCTTTCTTTCTTTCTTTCTTTCTTTCTTTCTTTCAAGACTTATTTATTTCAGAGAGAGAGACAGACAGACAGACAGACAGCAGGGGGAGGGGCAGAGGGAGAGAGAGAATCTCAAGCAGGCTCCACACTCAGCACAGAGCCTGATGCAGGGGTTGATCTCATGACCCTGAGATCACCACCCGAGCCGAAGCCAACAGTCCAGCCCTTAACCAACTATGCCACCCAGGTGCCCCAGAAGTCCCGGTTTCTTACCACTGAAGCTGAGAGCTCCCCCAGACTGGTTGTCAGCCAGGACGTAGGTCAGGGACAGGCTTAGGCATCAGGCAGTTGAGATTTGAGTTCTGACCCTGCCGTTCATTCGCTATGCACCTTGAGGCAAGACAATCCACATTGATTGGAGCTGGTAAAATTGGGGCCAGCATGGCCCACAGGCACTTTTCTTTGGATGGCACATGGTTTTATTTTGATTCATTTTAGGGTATTTGGCAACATTAGAACAATAATGTGTTTGTACGGAAAGAGTCACGGACACGTAATTAGTCAGACTGGATCTTGGTGCCATGAGGAGGGGACGATTTGGCAAATTTATTGCATATGAAAAATTCACACACAGAAATTCTACTTTTTGGAATTTGGTCCACAGATACACTTGCACATGCAAAAAATTATGTACTTTGGGTATCACTCAGGTAGCCTTGTTTGTAATGCAACAGTTTTTGAAAAACAGCCCAGTGCCTCCCAACAGGGGATGGGTTAGGTCAAATATGGATCATCTACATGATGGAATATTATACAGCCCAAGGGCACCACCTAAGTACTGATATGGAAAGTTCTCTAGGATATACTGTTAAGTAAAAAAGCCAGGTGTAAACCTGTTCTCTTTTGTCTAAGGAAAGAAATACATATGTATATGTTACTGTTTGCTTGTATAATCCTTTTTTAAAGATTCTATTTATTTATTTGAGAGAGAATGAGAGAGAGAGAGCACATGAGAGGGAGGAGGGCCAGAGGGAGAAGCAGACTCCCTGCTGAGGAGGGCACCTGATGTGGAATTCTATCCTGGGACTCCAAGATCATGACCTGAGCTGAAGTTAGTCACTTACTACACTGAGCCACCCAGGGACCCCTGCTTGTATAATTATAAAGAAACCTTAAGTATTCAAGAAAAGTTGTGGCTCAGTCGGCTAAGTGTCTGCCTTCAGGTCATGATCATGGGGTTCTGGGATCGGGTATCGTGTCGGGCTCCCTGCTCAGCAGAAAGCCTGCTTCTCCCTTTCCCCACTGCTTTTGGTCTCTCCTGCTCTCTCTCTCTCAAATAAATAAAATCTTTTTAAAAATTTTAAAAAATATTTTAAAAAGTATACAAGAAAATCAATTAACTGTTACCTTTGGGAGTAGGAGACTGGAGTGGGAGGGAGACTTTTTCTGTTTACCTTTTCAAAATGTTTTGAATTTTGAAAAAAACACAAGCACACACTTAGAACATCAGATGTTTTCAGATATAAATGATCCAGTAGCCCTGCTTGCAAGAGCCGGCTTCAAGCTGGGTGGTGAGGAGTTCCCAGATGAGCTGCATGCTCTCTGGTTTGCCACAGTCCTCACCACTCCTTGTTGTCCTCCTGAACCCAGACCTGGAGTCTGTTGCCATCTATCATTTTGCTCGCTGTAGCTTTTCACAGACAAGAGCTAAGAGAAAGGCGAAACATTTCTCATACCTGGGTCTCCATCCAAGGCAGCAGGCTCATGGCACAACAATGTGAATGTATTAAATCATGACACTACATTTACACCCCAAAATGGTGAAGATGGTAGGGGCGCCTGGGTAGCTCAGTAGGTTAAGTGTCCAGCTCTCGATTTCGGCTCAGGTCATGATCTCAGGGTCCTGTGATCGAGTCCCACGTTGGTCTCTGTACTCCACGAGGAGTTTGGTGGAGATAATCTGTCTTTCTCTCCTGCCCCTCCCCTGAGTGCTCATGCGTGCGCGTGCACACACGCTTTCTCTCTTTCAAATAAATAAACCTCTAAAAAAATGGTTAAGATGTTAAGTTTTATGTTATGTATATCTTACCACAGTTTTGTTTTGTTTTGTTTTTAAAATGTGATAGGCTCTCTACCTGCAGATAGATGCATAGATGGTTCCTAGCATGAACAGAAGTTCCAGAACCAATTACCATCAGCCCTACTTGGCCCGTGTGCTGGTTCTGTGGCCTGTGGGATGGAAAGGCCAATCTGCTTCTCTCACAGACATTGTCTGTTGGCCCCTCGAGTCTGTAACTCTGGGCTAAGTGGTTTCACGTTCTCTCTTGCCTCCATGATTCCTGAAATGCTTTTGCCCCTAACTTGCTGTGTGACCTTAGACAAACCATTTCCCTTCTCTGGGCCTCTACTTCTCCATCTGTTAAATGAGAAGCTTGAAGTGGGTTATCTCAGGGGCTCTTCAGCCCTTAGAATCTCCCAGCTGATTTCTCCTTGAGCAATTCTTTTGTCACTGTCTCCAGAGAGATGATGTGGGCTCGGGCATGGGAGCGGGGAGCAGAGGCCTTCCTTTCATGTTGGGTATGTGTGGGCTGCAGTGGGAGGTTCTCTTTTCTTGCTTTCTTTTTTTTTTTTAGCCAGAAAGTTATTTTAAACCGTAAGTGGGGAGCTGCTAAAAGCCACACGCCTCAGATCTCACGTGCTACAACCTGTTCTAAGGGGAGAGAGCAAGCAGAATTCTTAATTCTTACTGTTCTCTCCTCACCCCCTAATCCCAAGGGAGGGGCAACTCCCTCCATTCATCTTTTGCTCTGCTGAGTCACAAAACTGAAAAACACTTGTCTTCTGGCCTTCCACGGAAAACCAGTGCCCCTAACCCTTGCACCTGCAGGCAGCTCCTTCGAACTCTTGTTCAAATGCAGATTCCGGTTCAGCAGGTTTCGGGTGGGGCTGAGGGTGCAGGGTTCTAGCAGTCTCCCCCGTGATGCCCATGAGGCGAGAGGTCCTGGAGGACGGTGCCCGGGCTGCTGCAGAAAAATCCAGCTGGAAAGTCACCTGGAAACCACTCAGCCACTCCTTCTCATTTTGAATGTGCCCCGCTCCCTTATTTTAAATAACATTCTTCAAGCCTGTGATACAGGCATAAGGCAAAAAGAAATAAACAAATAAATCTAATGCTTCAAGAAGGCATACACTGAACAGTTAGTCACCCTCTATCCTGGCCCCCCATCATTCCAGTTCCCAGAGGCACCCTTGTTACACGGCTTCTTGTATCCACCCTCCCGAGAGATTCTGTGTACAACGATAATTGGTAGCCTAGCTCTTCTTTATTGACCAACGCTCGTGTCCTTGACACTGAGCAGAGCCCCTTCTGGAGATTACTTAATTTAAGCTTTCCAGCAAGCCCGGCCATGAGAACCTGATTTTACAGCTGAGGTCCTGGCCCTCTTTCAGGTTTCAACGCCTCTGTAGACCTGCCCCCTACTTTTGTGGCAGCTAAGACACCATATCATGTTCTGAAACTTGCTTCCCCCCACCCCTTACCGATTTATCTTGGAGAGAGCTCAATCACAGTCCATGCAGACCTGCCTTTTGACCAACAGCATAGAATTTCTTTGCAAGTATGGACCTTATTCATTTAAACGAGGACCTCTTTGGGGGATGGGAGAAGGATGGGTCATTCCAGTCCTTTCACTACAAACTGGTGTAACGTGTAGGTCTGTACATGTGTCATGTACATGTCATGTACATGTCATGCCACACATGTATGAGGATATTTGTAGCATAAACTCTTGGGCCTGGAATGGGCGTGTTAAAGGCCATGTTCCTTTAAATTTGGGTCATAGACGTCATGTCAGTTGCGTTCGGAAACACCCAGAGCAACTGGCTCTCTCACCAGAGCTGCACCTACACCGTTTTATAAGCATTTGGCTTTTTCTGCTGCTGATTTTAAGCTGACTTACAAGAAGCAGAGTTGGATGAGGCTGCCCTTCCGTGCCTGCTGGTCAAAATCCCCAGCCGAGGTGTGTGGCTTTGAGATCATCTTCCATACCCAGTGACCGTGTTCTCGCGGTCAGGTAAACCTACAGCAGGTTTGTCATCAGGGATTTAGTGGCTTAAAAATAAAGGGCATTGGGTTGCACCCAGGAGCCCTGGGCAGCCTCGAGCCTCTATAACTTTTCCCCCAACCCCCTGGGGCCCACAGCTAAGAGACTGGGGGAAGCTGCACAAATAATGAAGTTTGGCTTCTCAGTCCCCCAAAAGGCAGAGGGGCCCTGGCGCAAAGGTCAAATTTAGAAGCTAAAGGTTGGGGTTCAGCCCATGCTCCGCCATCGCCCCTCCATCTAAATGACCTCCCCTCACTGTAGAGTGGTGGTAAGCCCCAGACTCAGGTGCCCCAAGACCTGGGTCCACATCCTGCTTCCTCCTCGTCTAAGCTATGCTGCCTTAAGTTCATGATTTAACCTTCTGTACCCCAGTTTTCACATCTGAGAAACTGGGGTAACGATAGATAGCATGGTTATGAGAATTAACCACCTTCATGTGCATAAAGATTTTGGAACAACATCTGGCACAAAGTAAGTACCCAATAAACATTAGCTGTTCTTTCTTTATTCATATGATTTATTTACTTACTTAAGTTTTGTTTGTCTAGAATGTCAACTCCAGGAGGCCAGAGACCTCAACTCCTTATTCCCAGAGATGTCCTGTTAGGTCCCCCAATAATGGGTCCATGATCAAAGGAGCGAGACTGATACAAAGCGAAGGTCAAGCAAAGCTTTATTTCGAGCCAAGCATCGAGAATCAAACCGACCGGTCAGGGCCGTCTCTTACAAAGAGGTGACCCCTCTCTGCCTTACAGACTAGCTTTTAAGGGCAAAGGCCATGTGGTTGGACCTGGCCATGCACAGGTGGCCAATGAGATTGTAACACACAGAGAAAGCTGCACAGTCATACTAGGTCACACATAAGTGACCAATTGAATTACAATTTACCCTATAGTAGACATTTGACCTAGCCTATCATCTTGGTCAGAATTGGTGCCCAAAAGGTGCCCAAAAGGCGGGGCCCATACTCCTTGGTAGCTAGGGAGACAGTATGTGCCCCCACTGATTGGATGTCTCCACCTAGCCTGACCCACCCTTGTATTTGGGCTTTGTTACCCGGGACTGGTTTCCGGGACTTGCTTTTAAGTAAGTTCCCCGAGTGGGGGCAGGGTCAGTTTAAGTTTTACTGCTTAAACAACAAAGTCATTGTTTAACCGGATGGAATCGCTCTGGCTAAATAGGCCCTTACAGTCCCATGTCCCAGCACAGTGCTTGCACGTAGTAGGTTCTCTGTCAAAGTCACTGGAGGAATGAGTGAATGGACACTTTACTTCCCCCTCCTTGAGCCTCAATTTCCTTCTTTGCAAATGAGAGATTCTTACTTTGATCTCTAAGCTCATCTCTGTTTTCCTAATCTAGGACGATCATGTATCATTGTTTTTTGCAATTGGAAGAAAAAGTCATAAAAAATGGATAAGCCCTTATTCATAACCGCTGAAACTTGGAAGCAACCAACACGTCCTTGGGTAGGTGAGTGGATCGACAAAACTGTGGTACATCCAGACAATGGAATATTATTCTGCGCTAAGAAGAAATAAGCAACCAAGCTAGGAAAGGACACGGTAGAATCCCCCCCTTTTTTTTTATTAAAAAATTTTAGAAAACTCATTTGAGAGAGAGTGAGAGTGTAGGTGCAAGGGGGGGGGGGTCAGAGGGACAGGGAGAAGCAGACTCCCCAATGAGCACAGAATCCGGGACCCTGGGATCATGATCTGAGCTGAAGGCAGACGCTTAACCGACTGAGCCACACAGGTGTCCTGGGACATGATAGAATCTTAAATGCCTGTTACTGAGTGAAACAAGCCAGTCTGAGAAAGCTACATAGGCTATGATCCCAACTATATGACATTCTGGAAAAGGCAAAGCTATGGTGACCATGAAAAGATCAGTGGTTGCCAAGGGTCTGGGGGACGGAAGGAAGGAATGAACAGATGGAGAACAGGATTTTTAGGGCAGTGAAACCGTCCTGCATGATTCTGCAATGGTAAAATACGTGTTATTACACATCTGTCCAAACCCCTAGAATATACAACACAGAATGAACCCTGCTGTAAACCATGGGCTTAGTTAATAACGATGTAGCGATAGGACTCTAGTGTTGGCTCTCAAGGTGAGCAAACACGCCACGTTAATGCAAAATATTGGTAATAGGGGGAAATTGCGGGGCAGTGAACGGGTATAGGGGAATGCTCTTCACTTTCTCTTGATTTTTCTGGAGCCCTAAAATGGCTTTTAAAAAAGTCTATTAATTTAAAAAAGTATAGGCTCAGTTTGAAAACTTTGATTAATTGGCTTTTTTTTGGTTGGTTTGGTTTTATAGCTATTTTACCATCAGTGGTTCTCATCCACACTGATCACAGATTTTTGGACTTGATGGCAGGGACACAGGCAACCAAAGCACAGAGCTTGTTTGATGACTCTCCACCGTGTCATTACATTTTTTGGACAACTGCACATGGATACAGTAGAGGACATTCCTTTTTTCCTTTGGCCTGGGTCAGTGCACACATCTGGAGTTCCCATCTCTTTTACAACAGATTTCTGGAGATCTTTGAGATTGCAAAGAGCATACTTTTTGAAGCCCAGTCTTTGGATGTGCTCGTGAGTGCTGATGTCATGTTCTCTGGTCATCACTTCCTTGAGGGCAGAGTGGCCCTCTTGTTCCCATCCTTCTTCATGGGAGCCATTCTGCCTGGCCCAAATTGGAAAGGAAAAGCACACAGATTGTTGATGAACCAGCTACCAAAATCTATCGCAGGTCTGCTCACCCTCAATGTGTGGGCTCTGCCTCAGTTACATCCTCTATAAAATGGGGTTACAAGAGCATCTACCTCCTCTGATTGCTGTGAGATATAAATGAAATAATATGCAAAGTGCTTAGGAGAAAGTGTGGTACATAGTACATGCTCAATTAAAGTAAGCCATTATTAGTATTCATTTGTAGTAAAGAGGAGGAGGAAGAAGAGGATATCAGTTCATATTCCTCCTGCCTGAATTTTATCAGGGCAGAATCAGAAGAGTTTAATAAGGGCATATTTTGTTTTTATTTATTTTTTGTTTTTATTTTTTTACTTTCTATAAGCTTTGAGATGGAGGGTGGGAGGGAGGTTATTGTCTAAAGACCTCTTGAGCAAGGCACACAGTCCACTGTAGGCTTTCTTCCTTTTCTGTTGGGAACCCCAAAAAACTGAGGTTTGAAGTCAAGTGGTGAGATAACAGTGGGGGTGTTCAGACCTTGTTGTGGTGCACCCCCCCCCCCCCATTAAGGGAACATGTCTGCAGAATGCTGGGTTTAGGAGCTGAGAAACTGGAGGTCAAAGAGACAGCATGTCCCATGATCAGAAACCCCAGAGCTGTGTTTTCAAAGAAATCTCCGTGCTTGCTTCAGCAGCACATATACTAAAATCAAAGAAATCTCCCCCCAGGAAACTCTAGTGAAGCTATACTTGAAGTCAGAGGCCCCTTGGCTGTCATCTTGTCCAGGCTTTGCAAACTCAACCAGCTACAGGGCGCCGGAAGGGAAGGTTCAGGACTGGAGCAATCTGGGGAGCACTGGCTTCTCCCAGGGGTGGTGCTACCTTCAGACGGCAGTGACCACCAAGGACCAGAGCCCCAGGTGGCCGGACACTCTTGATTTTAAATCTTGTGTGGGACAGAGAAGACATGTCCGGGGGTCAGATATGGTTCTGCGTGTTTCTGAAGTCTAACACTTCACTGGGAAAGTTGGGGAAACTGAGGCCCAAGCAGATAGAGTGAATTGTTCAAGGTCCCCCAAAGCCAATAATAGAACTCCATTTCTGTCAACCTCCTTTCACTGCTGTGCTGTTCTGGGACCAAAGTGGGGGGTCACTGAGAGTCTGTGATGGCTTCTCTTGGGTCACAGAGGCCTGCCCCAGACTCTTAATGTACAGAGGGGGCTGGATGGGACCATAGGGCTGCTGGAGGTACAGTCAAGCCCCATCCTTCTTGTTGGAAAATGAGACCTCCTCTCTGGGTCCCAGCGAAGGGGCATAGGCATCTTTATCATTAAAAAAATTTTTTTTTAATTGTGGAAAAATACACCTAACATACAGTTTGTCATCATAACCATTTTTAAGCATTCAGTTTAGTGGTATTAAGTAACATCACACTGTTGTGCAAACATCCGCACTACCCATCTCCAGAACTCTTTTCATCTGGCAGGACTGGAACCCTGTCCTCACTAAACAACAACCCCCCAGTGCCCCCTCTGCCCAGCTCCTGGTGCCCCCACTCCACTTTCTGTCTTCATGAATTCGACTACTTTAGGGACCTCACAGAAGTGGAGTCATACAATATTTGCCCTTGTGTGACAGGCTCGTTCCACTTGGCATGGAGTCTTCAAGATTCATTCGCGTCATAGCCTGGGTCAGAATTCCCTTCCTTTTTAAGGCTGGATAATGTGGGGTTGTATGCATAGACCATATTTTGCTGATTGATTTACCCACTGATGAACACTTGGGTTGCTTCAGCCTTTTGGCTGTTGTGAACAATGCTGCTGTAAACATGGGTGTGTAAATATCTGCTTGAGTCCCTGTATTTATTCATTTAGTGAAGATTTTGTTTATTTATTTGAGAGAGAGAGCGAGTGCTTGTGCACAGTTGGGGGCAGGGGCAGAGGGCGGGGGAGAAAGAGTCTTAAGCCAACTCTGCACTGAGCCAGGAGCCCAATGTGGGGCTCGATCCCAGGACCCTGAGATCACAACCTGACCTGAAACCAAGAGTCAGATGCTTAACTAACTACGCCACCCTAGTGCCCCTGAGTCCCTGTTTTTAATTCTTTTGGGTATATACCCAGAAGAGGAATTACTGGATCATATGGTAATTCTATTTTTAACTTTTTTGAGGAACCACCATACTTTTTTTCAGAGGCTGCCTTATTTTGTATTCCACCAGCAAAGCACAATGTTTCCGATTTCTCCACATCCTCACTGACACTATATTCTGTTATCTTGATAGTAGTCATCCTAATGGGTTTTGGTGAGGCAGGGCATTTCGCTTTCTGTCTGGGAGGTCTTCCTGAAGGGCAGTTCCAGAACAATCACGGGGGTCTTCCAGGAGGCATCTCATGGAGTGCCCCGAGGTGGTTTGGTGACCAAATTTGTGCTAAACCAGGGTTAGCAGAGCGCTGGTTTTATTGTTGTAGTTGTTTTGATTTGGTGGGCCTTTTAAATTTTATAACAACCACCAGCTTTTCTAAGAACCTCTTTATTTCCATGAAGCATAAGTGCTACTGTGTGGTAAACCTGTCAAGTACTTAGTACAGTGCACAGCATACAGTAGGCGCTGGATAAATGCTACCCAGAGGCAGGGTTGGGGGAGGGGATGAAATGGATAAGGGGGTCCGAAAGTATAGCATTCTGGAGAGAAAATAAGTCCTGGAGATGTGATGGACAGCATGGTCTCTATGGCTGCATAATTGGAAGTCGCTAAGAGAGTAGGTCTTCAAAGTATCAGGAGAAAAAGATTTGTAACTATGTGTGGTGATGGATGTTAACGAGGCTTCTGGTGGTGGTCATTTTGCAACATTTACAAATATCGAATCATTATATTGCATGTCAGAAACTAGTATCATGTTAAATGTTAAGTATATCTCAGTTAAAAAAAAAAAAAAAAAGACAAGACTTCGGCTCTCTACATCAAGAAGGATCACTCCAGGGACGCCTGGGTGGCTCAGTTGGTTAAGCAGCTGCCTTCGGCTCAGGTCATGATCCCAGCGTCCTGGGATCGAGTCCCACATCGGGCTCTTTGCTCAGCAGGGAGCCTGCTTCTCCCTCTGCCTCTGCCTGCCACTCTGTCTGCCTGTGCTCGCTTGCTCTCTCTCCCTCTCTCTGACAAATAAATAAATTAAAAAAAAAAAAAAAAAAAGAAAGAAAGATCACTCCAAGGAGGGGTTTTGGAGGTTTGCTGACAATTTGGTGGGTGGAGTTAGGACCTCCCAGGGTTCTCCAGAGGCTGTCCCTGCTGCTTGGCTGGTTTGGGCTGTCCTCATTCTGGACCCTGTCTGTCACCTAACACCAGGAGTAAGGCAAGGCGAGACAGCTCTGGCTTCTTGGAGCCTGTTCCCCAGGACAGGGCTGATAAGCACCCCATGCCAGATCAGGCCTGTGTTCTCTGCCCTTCTATCTAGTCTGCAGGCAGGTTCGCTCCTGGAGGACTCCTCTGCTCTGTTTTCTCTCCCCCTCTGTCTCTGTCTCTGTTTCTCTTCTCAACCTTAATTCTCGCTTCTGTTGCTGGGGTGAGGGGAGATGTAAATTCCTCTGCTGCTGGGAGGCTCCCAGAGAATGTGAACTTGAGAAGCGGAGGTGAAGGTCTGCCCTGTGTGTGAGAAAGGCGGTGGGCGCTGAGTGACTTTGTGGGAAATCAGGGCTGAGGAGGGCAAGCTAGAGGCGCACCCTGGGACTCCAACCGGGAGCTTCCAGAGTCAGGCTGAGGAGGTAATGGGGTATGACCAAAGCCGAAAGGGGTCATAGAAGAGGGAGCCTTGGTTCTGAAGGAGACCTGAGTTTTAAGGCCCAGCTCTGCCACCAACCACAGATCCCTGGATTAGGATTGAATCTGTGTGCCTCGCAGTGGCCTGCAAGGCTCGGCCCTCAACCCTCTGATCTCATCGCTCCCGCCCCTCCCCCTAGGCTGCCCACCTTACTGACCTTTTAGGCTGCCCACCTTACTGGCCTTTCCTTTCTGTTCTGCCCGCAACAAACTTGTTCCTACCACAGGGCTTTTGCATTTGCCGTCCTTTGGTCTGGAACCCTCTTCTGCCTGGCTCTGAACATGGCTGATTGCACCTCGAGCTATAGGCCCCCCTTCTATGTCACCTCCCTTGGGGCCCTTTTTTGACCACCCTAAATTAGTCTTGCCAGATCCTTTGT
Organism: Mellivora capensis; assembly: GCA_004024625.1. Taxonomy (NCBI): domain Eukaryota; kingdom Metazoa; phylum Chordata; class Mammalia; order Carnivora; family Mustelidae; genus Mellivora; species Mellivora capensis. The sequence continues at coordinate 89,735 of PISX010000782.1, read as the reverse complement.
TTATTTCATCCATAGCACTTGGTATCCTCTGAAATTATCTTGTTCATAACATTCTTTTTTTTTCTTTTTTTAAAGATTCTTTTAAACATTTTTAAAAAGATTTTATTTATTTATTTGACAGACAGAGATCACAAGTGGGAAAAGAGGCAGGCAGAGAGAGAGGGGGAAGCAGACTCCCTGTCAAGCAGAGAGCCCGATGTGGGGTTCGATCCCAGGAACTGAGATCATGACCTGAGCTGAAGGCAGAGGCTTAACCCACTGAGCCACCCAGGCACCCCTCTTTTTTAAAAATATTTTTTTAAAAAAATGTATTTGAGAGAGAGAGAGAGAGACCATGAGCAGAGGGGAAGGGCAGAGGGAAGGGGAGAAGCAGACTCCCCACTGAGCAGGTGACCCTTAGACCATGACCTGAGCCGATGGCAGATGCTTAACTGACTGAGCTCCCCAGGCGCCCCCATGGCATTATGTTCTATGTGGCCTGCTCCCCGCCACTTTCCCGGTCCACTATAACATGAATCTGCTGACTGGAAGATAAACCCGCTCTCTAGCCTCCAAGGACCTGTTTCACTAACAAAGAGCCCAGCCTTCTCTAACCCTTGCTCAGCACCAGTTGTGAAAACTTAAGAAAATTAGGGGAATGTTTTGAAAAGCACAAATGAGAAGTCACATGTTGAAAGCAGAGAGACCCATCTGGGGGAGAACTTGCTCCTTTAACACACTGAATTTGCTTTTCAAAGTGTTACTCCTCACAGCCAACCCCCAAGCAAACAGTCTCACCTTCTTCTTCCCCTTGGGGAAGTAACAACTTCTTAAGGAGATAAGAATATTGATTTTATTTACTCTCATCTGCACCTGTGAGTGGGATGTTTCATGATTTGTTGTGCTCTTCAGCCAAGTCTTGAAAACTGGAGCTCTAGCAGGAACCTGCTGTGTGACCTTGGGCAGGGCTCCTCCCTTCTCTGGGCCCTACCTTTTTTATCCCTTGAATGAGAGAATGGAAATGTTTGAACCTTGGGCTTTCCAAGAGCTGACACTTAGGATAACACAGACTCACCAGGAGGGAGAAGAGACCGCATTGACCCAAAGTGCTCTTGGCATGGGCCTTGTCCAATGTGTCCATTAGTAAACCTGATTGTCCCTGCTCTCCTCAAAGCACTTTCCCATCCATTAGCTGGGAGGGAGGTGGGGCTGCAGGCTGCTGTCTTTATTCCATTTTGGCAGAGAAAAAAAGGGGAAGAGAAACAAGTCCTTGCCTGTCCATCCAAACTCAATTCCTACCATTCTTGCCCCCCCACCCCCATTGTGCCCTCAGGGCCTTTGCACAGGCCATTCACTCTTCAACCTGGAATATTCTTTCCCCAGCTACCCTCATTTTATTAGCTCTGAGATCAGATATCTCCAGGAGGCCTTCTCTGATCACCTTGTTTAAAATAAGAGCCCTCCAAAAGAATAAATAAAATAAAATAAAATAAAATAAAATAAAATAACAGCCCTCCCACACCTATTACTCTCCATGCCCTTACTCTATTTTATTTTTCTTCATGCTATTTCTCAAGACTTGACTTTAGATGATGTCTCCATTTTTTAATTGTCTGTCTCCTCCCCTAGAATGTCAGCTCTGCAAGCTGGGGCTTTCTGTCTGTCATGTTCAGGGCTGTCTTTCCCAGTCCTCACCGGAACAGTGTGAAAATGTTGAATTGAATTAATCTCCTGGGGACACAGAAGTGGAAGTGACCTTGAAAGAGAAATTTCATCTGTCCTCCTGCCATCATGCTGGACTTGGTGGCCTGTGTGGGTGTCTATTCTGGGAGAACCTCTGAGCAGAAACCAAGATTCTCGATGTCTCTAAGAAAATAAAGTGGTCTAAATCATGACCAAGATCTGCATCCTATCTTTGCAGGGCCCAACCTACCCTGCTTTCTTACAGAGCTTCAGAGAAACAGGAAAAAAGACAAGATATTTAGGTTACGTGCTGCAGATGAATGATATGGGCAAACTGTTAAAAACAGAGATTTGATTCCTTCTTGCATGGGACCCAGGGTTTCCGTGCTCCTTTCTAGAGTGCTGGGCGACAATGAGCGTGATGATCATATTCACTTGATGATCTTTACAAGGCTTAGTATTATGTGCAAGGCTTATGTGCAGGCCTTTCAGTACTTCATCACCAATCCTCAAAACAGCCCTGAAAGGTGGGGGTTGCTATGACGATGCTCTTTTTACAGGCGAGGAAAGAGGCACAAAGCCCAGGGGCCAGGATGCCCATGTAAGTGACACATGAAACCCCCCATTCAAGGGATGAAAGTTTTTGAGCTGGAGCCCTAGAGTCAGACTGCCTGCCTCGGCCAGGGGCTTGAGGACATGGGGTGAGTTAATTAGCTGCCCTGTATCTCAGTCTCCTCATCTGGAAAATGGGGCTAAGGCTGCTGACACTGGGGTCAATAAGGATTCACTGAGTTTAGTCTGTGATGTGCTTAGAATAGAGACGGGCACAAGGTCAGTGCTCAGTATTTGCTAGTTATTTGTATTGTCATTTCCTTGTGCCCTTTTTTTCCTCACACCCAAATACCTGGTGGGCTTCCTGGAGGAGAAGGTCTGCCTGCAAGCAGCTGAGGTCCAAAGCCTAGAGTCAGGCTTGGATCTCCTCTTCTGGCAGGAAATCACCCCCCCACCCCTCCTCCCACAGGGGAGTGACAACCTCCTGCAGCCTTTCCCACCCTCCCCCAACCACCACACTTCTGCCAGCCCCACACACAGGTCATGTGCCTGTCCCTCTGCCCGCGTGTGACTCAGCCTGGCAGCTGGACCAGATGGTGGGAGAGTTGGGAGATTAGCACTACCCGGGGTTGCTCAGAGCAGCTGCCTAACTGCAAAGGTCAAGGTCTTGGGTTTCCCTCTTGCACGGTGCTCTGGGAGGTACTGTCGAGACCCTCAGAGACCAGGCCCGGGGTTGGCTCACCTCTGCTCGCCACCAGGCTTCATGTTGTAATTAATCTTTACACGTGTACACTTGACAGTTTGTGAGGTGTGTGCCCACCATTTGAGTCCCCGCAGCAGCCGGCGTTGTTTTGATCATCCCTATGAAATGGGGCTCATCGAAGTTGAATATCTTGCCCTAGGTCCCGGGGCGAGCAGAACGGGGATCCGACTGAGGTTTACAGGGTTTCAGCCCAGGGTGCTGGCTGTCTGCAAGTGTGTCTGTGTGCGTGTAAGGGCATGCGTGGGTGCGCGCACCTATTCCGTGTGCCGAGAGGGAGTCGCCCCGCCCTGGGACGTGCCGCTCAGCTTTTCTGATGGTCTGATCTTGTGCGTGAGCATTCCAAGTATACGGTGGGTCCCTCTGTTTGTGCATCATTATACTTCAAATTTTAAATTTAATTTTTGGACAGGTATTTCATTCACAGAGTTCAAAATCCGTACGCGTACAGTAAGATGTCACCCTTTCTCCCCTGGATCTCTCCGCTCCGTTTCCCTCTTCGGAGGCACTCAGTTATCACTCCCTCTTGCCAGGCTAGTCCGCGCTTCTGTGAGTCAGTGTGAACGTTAATACCCACCCCTCTCCCGAGCCCGCTCTATACAAACGGTTGCATTCTCCACTCACTGTTCCGCTCCTTGCTCTTTTGGGTTTTTCTTTTGTTTGTTTAATAATATGTCCGGGGGATCCTGCCATACCAGCACATACACAGCTGCTTTGATACTTTTCATGACTGTATAACGCTTCCCTGGAGGGAATTTCCCATGGGACTGGCCCCCTACTGATGGGCATTTAAGTGATCCCTAAGGACAGACTATGGTACAAAGGATCATTCTTATGTGCATCACTGAGTGTGTATGAGGGGGGCAGTGGAGTACCTCACTACTGAGAATGTTCCAGACTAGCAGCCGGGCATCAAGTGGAAGGTTCGCCAGAGCTGCAATGTCATGTGTCCCACCCAGACTTGCTGGGTCAGGACATGCATTTTAAGAAAGTGCCCCCGGGATATTTGTATTTTGCACGTGCTGGTCTGGAAGACAGATTCCCAGAAGTGGAATTGTTGGGTCAAGAGATAGGTACATTAATAATTTTGAAAGATACAACCAAATTCACATCTGCAGAGCTTGATTCAATACATATTCTCACCTGTAATGCATAAGCCTTTTTGGTAAAATCTTGAAAAAGAATCCCTATCCAGTGCCACAAACTACGGAGAGTAGGATTCAATGGGCCTGGAGTGGGCCTGAATTTGCATTTCATACGCTCCCTGCTTTATTCTGCTTCAATCATGTTTGAGAACAGCTGGTCTAAATACATTCTTACTTCTATCTTTTTTAAAAAAGGTTTTATTTATTCATTTGAGAGAGAGAGAGTGCGCATAAGTTGGGGAGAGGCAGAGGGTTAGGGAGAAGCAGACTTCCTACTGATCAGGGAGATCGATGCGGGGTTCCATCTGGGGACCCAAGGGTCATGACCTAAGCCGAAGGCAGACGCTTAACCATCTGAGCCACCCAGGCACCCCTCCACAGTCTTTTTTTTTTTTTTTAAATCTTTTTTTTTTTTTAAGATTTTATTTATTTATTTGTCAGAGAGAGCACAGGCAGACAGAGTAGCAGGCAGAGGCAGAGGGAGAAGCAGACTCCCTGCTGAGCAAGGAGCCCGATGTGGGACTCGATCCCAGGACTCTGGGATCATGACCTGAGCCGAAGGCAGCTGATTAACCAACTGAGCCACCCAGGCGTCCCTCCCCAGTCTTCTTTAAAGGGTTCCTGGGCACCATGGCTTTATTGATCTTTAAGTCTCCATTGAGGGATGGCAAACTCAAGGGCCCACAGGAGCCAGATAGTACTTGTGACTGCAGGGGGCTGAGTTACGTTTATATGACATCAAAGTAAAAAGAAAATTAGAAAAAGTGCAAACCAGGCAAAACACATGTGACTTGAAATCAGGTCTCTGGTCCATGAGTCTGTGACCTTGGGTGCCCTCGTGATGATTTTTTTTTTTTTTTGAAATCTGTTTGGGTTAAATAATTTCATATTGCCTGGTGAGAATTCAAGGACCCCTCTTTCACGCGGTGTTGGGCATCTCAGGGATCATGGCTCCCACTGGGCCCAGGGCATGGAAGGGGTGGTCCAGGTTCCCGAAGAAAAGTTGAATCTGTGTTTAGTGACTGTTAGACAGCATGCTCACTGTGTGGGGATGGGAGCCTGCACAAGAAGACCCAGGTCCTCATAGAGGGGGAGAGGACAGCCCCTAGTCAGCGAGGGGACTGTGAGCGAGCAAAGGAGTCACTCCTGCTTCCAGCGTGGGTCCCAGAACCAGGGACGGTTTCAGAAAGGAGCTAAGGCTGAGAAAGTCGTTGGTGGTTTCTGGGTTTTGTACCTCTCAAAAAAGCCTTCAGACTGGGATCGCCGAACGTTTCCTGTCAAGGCCAGATAGCAAATATTTCAGACTTTACAGGACTCCCGGCCTCTGTCGCAACCACACTGCCGGGCCGGTCCCACGGCAGCCACAGACAACAGGTCAACCGGTGGGTGTGGCTGTGTGCCAGGACGACCTGACTGATGGACATTCAAATTGGAATTTTATGGAATTTTCACGTGTCATGAAGTTCTTTTGACTCCCCTGCCACATCCACCTCCCCAGCCATTAAAAATGTAAAAACCACTAGTAGCTAGCAGGCTGTGTGGAAACCAGGTGGTGGGCTGGATCTGGCTGTGTAGATGGGGGGAGTTTGCCGACCCCTGATTTAGAAGATTAGGAGGAGTTTGCCAGGCGGACGGGAGAAGGGTATTCTAGGCACTGAGGGTGGCAGGTGCAGGGACAGGGAGGGGGCAGGGGGTGAACAACGATTTAACAGAGAAATTGTGGGGGGAGGGGGGCACCTGGATGGCTCAGTTGGTTAAGTGACAGCCTTCGGCTCAAGTCATGATCCTGGAGTCCTGGGATGGAGTCCCTCATGGGGCTCCCTGCCCAGCAGGGAGTCTGCTTCTCTCTCTGACCCTCTCCCCTCTCGTGCTCTCTGTCTCTCTCAAATAAATAAATAAATAATCCTTGGGGCGCCTGGGTGGCTCAGGGAGTTAAGCCTCTGCTTTCGGCTCAGGTCATGATCCCAGGGTCCTGGGATCGAGCCCCACATCGGGCTCTCTGCTCAGCAGGGAGCCTGCTTCCCTCCTCTCTCCCTGCCTGCCTCTCTTGCCTACTTGTAATCTCTGTCTGTCAAATAAGTAAATAAAATCTTTAAAAATAAATAAATAGGGACGCCTGGGTGGCTCAGTTGGTTAAGCGGCTGCCTTCGGCTCAGGTCATGATCCCGGCGTCCTGGGATGGAGTCCCGCATCGGGCTCCTTGCTCAGCGGGGAGCCTGCTTCTCCCTCTGCCTCTGCCTGCCACTCTGTCTGCCTGTGCTCCCTCTCTCGCTCTCTCTCTGACAAATAAATAAATAAAATCTTAAAAAATAAATAAATAAATAAATAAATAAATAAATAAATGATCCTTAAAAGACAAAAACAAAAAAACAGAGAAAATTGGGATCAGAATGCCAGGCTCCTGATTCCCAATGTGGTACTCTCACCTGTCCAGCTGGACAACTATGGTCAACAGCACGGGGGTGAGGGTGGGGGTGGCCCCTCCTTTTCTAGCTCCTGCCCAGTATTGCCACGTTCTTCTGATGGCCCAAGAGAAGCTGGACGCATGCTCATCACACAAATGCACTCAAGGGCCCACTGTGTGCCAGGCCCGTGGCAGGCGCTGGAGAGTCCAGGCCAGGGAGGTGGGGGTGTGTGGGTCAAAGCAGCCTAAAGACACTGCTTGAAACGGATGTGGGACAGATGTGAACAAAACAGATAGACATGCAGCATGTGTGGTGGTGATAAAGGCTCTGGCGAAACGGAAGGCAGGACAAGTGGTAGAAGTGTCAGGAGCTGTGCAAACTTTTAGGTTGGGGGGTACAGGGGAACCTCAGCGAGATGGGAACATTTGGGTAAAGGTTGGAAAGATTCCCGGAATGAGCTGCGGGGTATCCTTTTCCCAGGAGAAGAGCAGTCCAGGCAGAAGGAGAAGCGAGTGCAGAGGTCCTGAGGAATGAGACCGCCTGGCATGTCCTAGGAACAGCAAGGGGCCTGTGTGGCTCAAGCAGAGGGTGTGAGGGGGGGACTAGAAAAACAGAGGGTAATGTGGACAGACTGAGTAGGACTTTGTAGGCCATTGTGAGGAGTTTTGCTCTGAGTAGGTGCGAGCCATGGAGGGTTCTGAGCAGAGGAAGGAGGTAATCTGATTTAGGTCCTCACGAGACTGCTCTGTGGAGAATGGAAGGTAGGCGAGGGACAGGGGAGGTGGGAAGAAGCCATGGGACTCTGGATATTTGCGTTATGAAGGTGGAGCCACAGAATTTGCTGATGTGTAGGTTGTGGGATGTGAGAAAGTGAGATCTTACTGTGTGAAAGCTCCCTATATGTCACTGGCGGCAACCAAGTCGAATTTGAAGTCTTCTCCCTGTGGGCCATGAAAACCTTTCATAGGCTGCCTGTTTGCAGCCTCTTTCGAGCCAGGCCTGTCTCCTGTGTTTTAACTTTATCATTATGACATTATCTTTTTCTTGTTCCTCTGTCCTTTTCCCCAGTAGCCTGGAATCCACCGTGAATGAAAGGCGGGGACTGTGCCTCGTATTTCTTGGTATCTCATGATGACATGAGTGAGTGTGGGGTGGGCGGGTGAGGGGCCTTTTCCCCTCCCATGGTTAACCGTTCCATAGACATTTGTAAAACATTTAACTGTGGCATGAACATTCAGAGAGTCAGGCCCTGCATATCCCAGCTCTGGCTCCCATCCTCTCAGACTCTGTGGTCATGGCTCTTGGAAAAAAATTTCTCCCTAAATCTGCTTGGATCTGTGATCCTTTAAAAAAAAAAAAAAAAAAAAGAAAGAACCCCCCCCCACACACCCCATTTCAGGTCCAGTCCAGTCTGGCCAGATTCTCTAGAGAGCGCTGACCATCCTGACCAACGCCTCTGCCCTGGGGCTTAGGCCCCGCCTCTGTCCTTCCGCAGCTGGCTTCTGCCTCTACATCCTTCCCAAAGGTTCCCTGCCACATGTCTCTCCTTCACTGTCTTCATTGTCCTCACTTCTGGGGCTCTCATTCTGCTCAGCGAACGGCTCTTGCTTCTGGAAACTCTAAAGCAGCTCCTGCCTGGGTCTCCTCCCGCTCACATCTCCTGCTCCTGCCCCATCTCTCCTTTTTCTAAAATACATGCTCTAGGTCAGCTGATGGAAAAGCCAAAGCCTGGGGGCCTGGGAGGTCAAGAAAATGATGGAAGTGAGCTGAGTGTGTTCTTCAGACACAAACACACTTGGGTTTGAACTAACTGACACTAACTGAATATTTAGCAACTGCCCATCCCTGCTCTAAACATTTTGCATATGTGTTAATTCTCCTAACGACCGACTGGCTGAGGTGGTTACTATCATTGTTCCTGCTTTCCAGCTGGGGAAACTGAGGCACAGAGAGGTTGGGTAATTAGCCTGAGGTCATACAGCTTTTCAGTGGAAGAGCCAAAATTTGAACCGAGGTTGTCTGACTCCTCAGTGTCTGGACATAACCACTCTCCGCTATAACTTTGATGGTACCTCCCCCCACCACCCTCCTTTTGCCAAATCGTTGAAATTCTATCTGTTTACCATCAATCCCCCCAGCCCCACCCTGTGCCATGTCTCAAGTGGACAATGTATCCATCTCCTTGCTGTATCTGGTGGTAGTAATCCTGTCCCTTTGACTGATTTTATTAAAATTTACAATGTGTAGACCCTCTGACCAAATCATTCCCTTCTCCTATTGTGGAGAAATACAAGGGGGACCAGGGGGGTGCCCAAGGGGGGGGCAAGCAGAGAATGTTCACGGCAGCCGTCCTCCTAATAATAAAAAATCAGAAGGAACCTAACTGTCCATCCGTACGGGAATGAAAAAGAATTTGTGCATATTCTGTTTACAGAATACTATGCAGCAGGCTAAAGGAGGCAGCAGAGCTCTAAGTGTCGACATGGAAAGATCTATGACAAGTTACAGAGGGGGAAAAAGCAAGTTGCAGAACAATACATACACTATTCTTGCATTCCACAGAAATTTATGGACCATTGCCTGACACTGTCCTAGGCACTGGGAATACCGCAGTGAAGAAAATACACTCCTTCTGCTAGCTGAGCTAATGTCTTACCTAGGGGATGGTGAAGGCCGGGAATAAATGCTGCGTTGGGCATAAGTACAATCGAGAAATATATAATGGGGGATGTTCTCCCATTCTTATAAAAAGCATCACTACAAAATAATACTATGTGTGTACTGTGGTTTTTATTTATGTAGATAAAAGCACAGGAAGAGATCTGCAAGGAAGCATCCTGAGCAGCTGACCATGTTATTCTGGGCTGGGGGGATGGTGGATGCCAGATGGTGACCCATATGTTACCTGTGTAAGGGAAAGTCCGTGATAATAAGCAGGTGGGATTATGGTACGACCACCTTGGAAAACTGTTGGCAATTTCCGATCAAAGTTAAACATGGGACTTGGTGGGGCGCCTGGGTGGCTCAGACGGTTAAGTGTCTGCCTTCAGCTCAGGTCATGATCTCAGGGTCCTGGGATCAAGCCTCACATCTGGCTCCCTGCTCTGTTAGGAGCCTGCTTCTCTCTTCCCCCTCTACCCGCTGCTCCCCCTACTTGTGCTCTCTATCTGTGTCTGATAAATAAAATCTTAAAAAAAATAAATAAAAATCTTAAACATGTGACTCGGCAATCCCCCTTCTAAGATGTTTGCTGAAGAATAAGGAATGCCTGTGCCCACACATAGATTTGTCTGACGATGTTTATAATGGCTTCATGCTTAACAGCCCCAAAGTGGAGACCCGGGGTGACCGGGTGAAGGTGCTGTCCCCCCATGCACGAGAGCACTACTCAGCAATGAAAAAGCAAGGAGCTACTGGGACATAGATGAATCCAAAAGCATCTTGCTGAGTGAAAGAGACCAGGCACAAGAGAACCCATACCATCTGATTCCAGTTCTATGAGAGGCAAACGAAATCTCCGAATCTCCACGGCTAGGAACAGAAGGATGGTTGCCTGGGGCGGGGGTTGAGGGGATGTTGTGGGTTGACTGGAAGGGGACCTGAGGGACTTTTGTGGGATGATGGAAAGGTTCCAGAGCTTGATTAGAGGGGTAAACACATGATGTGGGCATTTGTCAAAATTCACTGAGTCATATGTTTCAGATCTGTGCATTTCACTCTACATATTTCCTGCCTTAATAATAATAAAATAACCACCAGAGCTTGGGGAGGATGCCTCTGACGTGTTAGGAATGCTTATTTCTAAATGGTGGAAATATAGGTGATTTTCATTTTCTCCTATAAGCTCATCTGGGTTTTTCCAAGGTTTTAGCAATGCATATATTTCTTTAGTGATCAGGAAAAAAATGTTTTTTAAAAATGACACAGCTTGTGCATTGATTAAAAAACAAAAACAAAAACAAAAACAGAGCAGGGCGCTTGGATGGCTCTGTAGGTTAAGTGTCTGCCCTCATCTCACGCACGTCATGATCCCAGGGTCCTGCTCAGCATTGAGCCTGCTTCTTCCTCTCCCTCTGCCTGCTGCTCCCCTGCTCGCTCATTCTCTCTCTCTCTCTCTGTCAAATAAATAATAAATAAAATCTTTAAAAAAAAAAAAAAAGAACATAGGCTTCTTTTGAGCAACTTTTGTTTAGTCATTTTGAGGGTTTTTTGTTTATTTTTTTCAGAGAAGGAATGGAATAGGGAAGAAGGCGAGGAAAGGAATCCTGTCATTTTGTTTTGTTTTATTTTGTTTTACTTTCAACAAATATTAACTGGGAAGCAGCAGTCTTCAGGGTTGAGTCCTATGGAAAATGACAATCATTCCAGTCAACAGAATCTGCAACCAATAAGCCTACGATTGTACTAAGCTCCTGAGCAATCCTCTCAGCCCTTTTAGAGCGCTTGAAAAAGGCCCCCTCCTTTATGAAGCCTTCCCGGATTTCTCCCTCAAACTTCTGCCTCTGTATGCGGAACTCCTCTTACCTTCACCCTGCCCCGGAGGACAGGGTGCTTTCCTTTTCACTGAATCCCCAGAGCCTAACACTATGCTTAGCAGGAGGTGAATTTTCTGCCCCGGCTCTGTGCACTTAGTTTTTTTAGAAAACCCCAAAGCAGGCCCCCATGGTGGGGCGTGGGTAGGTCCCTAGTTTTTACACTTTCACCCTACACTGAACACATCCCGGCTAGATGAGGAACCGAGAGGGTGACCTCCCAGCCTCTGGGGGGTGAGAACAGAGACTTAGGGGAGTCCCAGAGGCTTTGTAGAAACTCCTGCCTCCTCTTGAAAGGTCAAGCTGGCCATCTCTGGCCGTCCTTCTCCCCTTTTCGGGTTTTCCTGGTCTGGAAAGAGACACGTGCTTGGGTGGGGGCTGCGACCTGCCGCAGGCAGAAATGTCACGCGCACATCTGGCTTCCCTCCCGCCCCTCTGGCGGGCCCGGGAGCTCAGGCGCCCCAGCCTTGGGGCTGGGCGAGAGGGTGTTTGGCGGCGCTAGGGCTGGCCGGGGAGCAACTGGGCCACTCGCATTGTTTTCTGTCCCGGGCAACACAATAGAAGTTTTGCAGAGCCTCAGGGAGCGTCTACAAAGTGCCGTCCTCCGAGAGCGAGGCGCTGGGCCCGGGCGTGTGGGCTTTTGGTCTTTGATTCCAGGCGAAGGTGTGGAGCGGCAGGGCACGGGCAGGGTCTGAGACAGTTGTGGCAGGGTCGGGCTTTGCTTTTCACGAGGGGTGGTGGTCGGGCGAGACGCACAGGATGCCAGGCTGCAGGATAAGGGGGCGGGGTGGGGGTGGGAAGCACCTCCATTCATAAAGTGGTTAGGGAGGCCAGGAGGAGCTTCCAACCAGAGCCTCCGTGAAAGTCCCGCCGAAGAAGGGTTTCAGACGTCTTAGATGGGATACTGTTCACACCATCAGCAAGATCTTTGTTTTCTCTCTGGAAATTGTGTTCCAGAATCAGGCCGTTCTCCATCGGCAGCGCTGCCAGTCAGGACCAAGCCAGGCTCCTCCCTCCCACGTTCCCCGCCCCCCTCACTCCCCGCCTCCCCCGCCCCTATACAGCCTGGCCTCTAGCTAGTCTCCCGGTTTCCTAGAATTCTGGCTCTCTTTCACCTGCTGTGTGACCCTGGGCAAGTCACCTCTGTGCCTCACGTCTATAAAATTGTCATGATTTCAGTGGCACCATACTCGTTCTCATTGTTATGAGGATTTAATGAGAAATAGATCCTTGTATTTCAATGAAAATATATAAAGTATTTTTTTTATTTTTAAAGATTTCTTTATTTTTAGAGAGGGGGGAGGGGCAGAGCAAAAGGGAGAGAGCCCCAAGCAGACTCCCTGCCTAGCGTGAGACCCATGCCTGCCGATCCCACCACCGTGAGATCATGACCTGAGCTGAAACCAAGTGTTGGTTTCTCAACCGACTGAGCCACCCCAGGTGCCCCGTTTTATTTATTTATTTTTTTAAAGTAAGCTCTAAGCTCAATGTAGGGTTTGAATTTACCACCCCCAGATCAAGAGTCACATGCTTGGGGTGCCTGGGTGGCTCCGTGGGTTAAGCCTCTGCCTTTGGCTCAGGTCACGATCTCAGGGTCCTGGGATTGAGTCCGGCATCCGGCATCCGGCTCTCTGCTAGGCAGGTTCCTCCACTCTCTTTCTGCTTTCCTCCCTGCCTACTTGTGATCTCTGTCAAGTAAATAAATAAAATCTTAAAAAAAAAAAAAAAGTGGCTACTCTTGGCTCAGGTCATGATCCCAGGGTCATTGGACTCCCTATTCAGCAGGGAGTCTGCTTCTCTCTCTTCCCCTTCCCCCTCTCCTGCTCTGCCTCCCACTCTCTCAGTCTGATAAATAAATAAAATCTTAAAAAAAAAAAAAAAAAAAAGGTTTCATGCTCTATGTCTGAGCCAGCCAGGTGACCCTAAAAATATAGAAAGTTTTTAGAACAGTGTCTGGCACACAGTATGTATTACAAAAGGGTTAGTTATGATCATTTTTCTTATTGAGGGCTGTTCTCCATGCAACAGGACAATCGTTTAAAAACCAGAATAGGGTCATATCACACATTTGTTTTACTACCTCTGCCGGCTGCCCACTGCACTTAGCATGAAATCCTTGCATTTACCTGTCTGCACATTACCTTTCTGACTTTTAAAAAAAATATATTTTATTTATTTGACAGAGAGAAATCACAACTAGGCAGAGAGAGTGGAGGAAGCAGGCTCCCTGCGGAGCAGAGAGCCGGATGCGGGGCTCGATGCGGGGCTCGATGCGGGGCTCGATGCGGGGCTCGATGCGGGGCTCGATGCGGGGCTCGATGCGGGGCTCGATGCGGGGCTCGATCCCCAGACCCTGGGATCATGACCTGAGCCAAGGCAGAGGCTTTAACCCACTGAGCCACCCAGGCGCCCCATCCTTTCTGACTTTTTTTTTTTTTGTTACAGATTTTACTCGTTTATTTGAGAGAAAGATGGAACGAGCAGGGGGAGGGGCAGGGGGAGAAGTAAACTCTCCCTACCTATTAGGGAGACTATGGGGCTCGATTCTAGGACCCTGAGATCATGACACCAACCGAGGGCAGATATCTAATCTACTGAGCCCGCAGGCATCCCACGTTTCTGATCTCTCTTCTTACCCCTGGTTACATTATTTATTTCTCCCACCTCACCGCCCTCCTTGCTGCTCCTGGAATGTTCCAAGTTTGGTGTTTGCCCTTTTTTTTTTTTTTTCTCCTCAAAAAGCTCTTTTCATGTTTTGTAGCTGATTCTGGCTCAGCACTGAGATCTTGACTTAATTATTCCCTTCCTAGGAGAGCCATCCTTGGTCACCTTATCTAGGGATGTGCTTTCCTGTACTTCTCTCTGAAAACACCTTGTATACTTCTCAGCTGTCATTGGCTATGTGTTTATTTCTCTGTTTACAATCTCTCTCCCCTGAAGAGAATATAAGCGTCACGAGAGATGGAACTTTGTCTTATTCACTGTTTTTTCTCCTACATCTAGCATAATGCCTAGTACACCCTAGGTGCTCGGTAAATACAAGTTGTTTAAATGAGTGAAGGAATGAGAAAATCACTCTAGGATTATTCATGAAAGAGACCATGGATGGTGATTCCATCCATCTGGTAGAACGGTGGATAAGGTCTTTTGGGGCATGTGGATGTAATTGGTTCAAGTGTGGACTTTTTTCTTTCTTTTTTTTTTATTGAAGATATACAGTGTTATATTAGTTTCAGGTGTACAATATGATTCAATAATTCTATACATTTCTCAGTGCTCAGCAGAGTAAGTGTACTCAATCCCCCTTCTCTATTTCAACCATCCCCTGACCCTGGGACATGTTTTTGAGGTGCCTGTGGGACTGCTTGGAAAGATACCCACTCTGCACCGCACATGGGTCTGAAGTCATCTGAGGAGGGAGGCCATGGCAGCATTGTTTCTGGAAGTTTCTTTCTTTCTTTTTAAAAAATATTTTATCTATTTGACAGAGAGAGATGGAGCTAGAGAGGGAACACAAGCAGGGGGAGTGGGAGAGGAAGAAGCAGACCTCCCGCAAAGCCGGGAGCACCATGTGGGGCTTGATCCCAGGACCCTGGGATCATGACCTGAGCTGAAGGCCGACTGCTTAACGACTGAGCCACCCAAGCACCTGAGCACCCCTGTTTCTGGAAGTCTCACCATTCATGGGATAGATTTATCAGGATAATTTTTTCTTTTTCTTTTTTTAAAGATTTTATTTATCCATTTGAGAGAAAGAGAGAGAGAGTGAGAGAAAGCATGGGAAGGGAGAAGGTCAGAAGAAGCAGACTCCCTGGGGAGCTGGGAGCCGGATGCAGGATTTGATCCCAGGACTCCGAGATCATGACCTGAGCCAAAAGCAGCTGTTTAACCAACTGAGCCACCCAGGCGCCCAGGATAATTTTTTTCTACAGGTAAATCAAGACCTAACTCCGTATGCTTTAAACAATGGCGGTCACAGGCTTGGTTAATTCAGTGACTCAACAGCAGCAGCAGAAATTCAGATTCTTTCCATCTTTCTGTCCGCCTTGATAGCACAGTCTTTCCATGGTTCCTAAATGGCTGCCATGGCTCCAGACATTGAGACTTCATAACATCCATAGGTCAGAAGAACAAGAGATCACTTTCCTTTCTGGTGTCCTATTTTAAGAGGGACAAACACTTGAAGCCTCCAGTGGACTTCCATGAATGAAACTTCACGTATGGGCCCCTGGGTGGGCCAAGTGTTTGGGCATTTGCCTTTGTCTCAGGTCATGATCTCTGGGTCCTGGGATCAAGCTCCTTGTTAGGCTCTTGCTCAGCAGGGAGTCTGCTTCTCTCTCTCTCTCTCTCTCTCTCTCTCTTCTCTCTGCCCCTCCCCACTGTTTGTTTTCTCTTTCTCAAATAAGCAAAATCTAAAAAAAAGAAAAGAAAAGAAACTTCACATTTATTGGCTAAAAATGTGTCATATGTCTGTCCCCTATGATTGGCTAGGATTCTTTAAGATTTTCCCATTGGGGATGGAAGGGGCTCATTCTCTTGAGAAGCATATGGTAGCCAAATTTGGAAGTTTGGATAGAAAGAGGGGGAAATGGTTGTTGAGTTTGCAACCAATGGTATCGTTAGTGGGTTTAGAAGACAAAGTCTGAGAAAGCCCCAGGAAGAAGTGGCAGTGGGAGAGAATGAAGAGAATGGCTGGGCTGGGGGGGGGGGGGTTGGTGGGGAAGTCAGCAGGACACCCCCAGTACTTTCCAGCAAAACAGAAGGAGGGAGAAATTCATTGTGCTGGGTGCTACTGAATAATGGAGTAAAATAAGGATGGAGAAATAGCTGTTACTGTTGGAGTTGGAGGTCCGAACTGGTGACCTTGATGGAGCAGTTTCGATGGAGTGATGGATGTCTCTGGAACCCATGGCTGCAACCTGACTTTTGCTTCCGAATTCTGTGTTTCACCTTTGCTTTCCTGGATTCTTAGAACAGCTTCCTCACTGATCCCTGGGACCGGGGAAGACCGGTGTCATGTTGCAGGAGTCTTTCCATGCTGATCAGAGCAAATTATAATTTTATCAGTCAGCAGTAGGGAACACTGGAGGTACTTGAGCAAGGGAATCACTTGACTATAGCTGCTCTTTATGGAGGCTAACCTGAGAGAGTGGTACAGGCTGGAGGGGAGGTTGGTGAGACTGGTGGCCACAAGAGCCTCCCTTGTCCTTTGCGTTTGCTGCCAGCATCTAGCGCTAGAGCCTCAGTGGTAAAACCCCCCTCTCCACTTTCAGTCCACAGGGACTGGGACGAACCCACCTTCCTCTCCTCTCTAGTGGAAGACACCTAACCCAGGCCTGGTTGTTCAGAGTCAGTGAATGGACATATGACCCAATCCTGGCTAATCGCACAGCTTTGCAAAAGAGGCTTTTGGGAAAACAAAAGAAAACAAAACACCAAGACAATCTCTTTCTTGGGGTACGTAGTGAAGCTAGTGGAGACTGTCACATGAGCCAATACCGTCCCTGGCTCACTTGAACTGGTCTGAGTTGGATTTCTGCCACTTGGATCTTAAGAATCCTTGAATAATAAAGTAACCTAGGGATTTGAGAGATGAGAGTTCTGGATATGCACAAAGGGAGATTCAACGTTGACTTTGGAGAATGGTGGGGCTTCTTGAGACTGGACAAGTATGGGAAACCACTCATTCATTTATTCAACACACGTGTTGAGTAACCTACCCAGTGCCAGGCTCTTTACACTCTTAGACAGTGGTGAATCAGCAGTGAGCAAAATAGATAAAAGCCCTTACCTCTTTGGGCAGTGGCTCAAGAAACATGAGCTACGTTCATTCTGTTATTATGATCAGCAGCAGCATCCCCATTTATAGATGCAGAAACTGAGGCCCCAGGAGGTGAAGTCACACAGCCAGCGAGGGGCCGAGTGGAGCTCTGACTTCATCTCTTCATAATTTCCAAATGGGCTCCGTCCACCCCACTAGGCAGGAGAGAGAGAACACACCCACGTGGAAATGACTTCACGCTCCAGAAAGTACGCCACAAATTGGTTGATGGGAGTAGAATAGGAATTTTCTACAGAGAGGCTGCAGGAATCCACTGCAGGGTAGAAATGTGATCAGAAAAGGGTGAGATTTGATTTGCAAATCATAGTGGTTTTAGAGCTGGAAGATGGTCTTTGAGAACAGATGAATCAAGCAGGCTTTCTGAAAGGAGAGGGGCTTGTGGCAGGGTCTGAAGAGAAAGGTATTCATAGGAGAATGCGTGCGTGGTCTTTGGTCTCCTAACCGCTCCATGTGCCACAGCCTCAATTGGATGCTGAATCTATTATTTTTTCTTTCCTTTTTTTGCTGGAGGCTGATGAGACTGGGGAACGGAGTCCTGGTTAGTGACGACAGCTTTTGTTGCTGCTGCTGAAATCATTAGCCCCCTGCCAACAGCACCCAGACCCTGCACGTCTGCAGGCTGAAGATATACACACAATGATGCATTAAAAAAAATTCTCCAACAGGAGCTGTGACTCACACACATTTCTGCAAGAAGAATAAAAATACTAGGAGTGAAAGATAGATTAGTCACTGGAACACAGTTTGCTTTTGAGAACTGAGTCCCCCACAGTTGCCCTGTTCCTCATTAGCTTCTGAAATTTGGAAACCAAACCTGAAACTGATGCCTACCAGGGATGTGGGATGAAGCCTGGTTAGGTGGGTGTGGGCTTAGGAGGCAGAGGGTAGGTTCGATGGAGCTGGACTGGATCCCCCTGGTATAACAGTTCAGTTGCACAGGCTGTGCACACCTGGCTCCTGTTCTGACTGGTCTTTACCTGAGTTGTTCAGTGGGACCACCTCTAAATTAAAGCCATATGTTCATTCATTCACCAACTCATTTACTCGTTAAGTTGGTCTACTGCAGGTGAGGTAATGTGTGAGGCTCTGTGTGGGACCCCAAAATAGATTGAGAAAAGGAGCTTACCAAAGAGCTAACACCAGAAAACATGGCAACAACATCTACATGGAAATTTAGAGAAAGGAGAGGTCTCTTTCTGTTTAGCTCAGAGATGGGCAAACTGTGGCCCTCAGGCTATTTGTTTTTATGAATAAAGTTTTATTGACAACCAGCCACACCTATTCATTTATTTATCTGTGTCAGGGCTACAAGACTGTAATTGAATAGTTGCAACAGAGACTGTATAAGCCTCAAAGACTGAAATATATACTATCTGGCCCTTTACAGAAGTTTGCCAACTCCTGGTCTAGCATAAATCAGGGATTTGCAGTAGTAAACAACAGAACCCACTTTAGTAATTTTATTCCTGCCTATAGAGGGCTCACAGAATCTCAAGGGTGTCCTGGAAGCCAGTCTTAGACGTCAGTCTTTCGTGAACAATGCCCAAACCGTTCTGTGGGATGTCTCCTGCGATGACCCCCCAGAGCACAGACATTCCAACTGCCAGTGCCAACTCTGGGTAGCTGAATACCAAAGCTTCTGCTGTCACCTCCCCTCAAAGCTGGATGCCTCTGCCATTGCTTCGGTCAGGTAAGCAAAATACATACAAACCCTGTAGCCCAGCAATTCTGTTTCTGATAGACAACCTAAAAAACCTTGCTCACAGATTCAAATGGAAATATGTATGAGGTTGTACATCATAGCCTTGTTTCATGGACCTAGGGTAATAGTGCCTAGCACTAGGAAATGGATAAGCAGACTATGGTTTTCTTGGTTAGGGTTAATGTTAGCCATTATAATAAACAGATCCTAAAATATGTAAAGTCTCAGACCCAATGGAAGTTTTGTTTTTTGTTTATAGGACAGTCCAAAGTGAACGTTACCGGTCAGGGGTCTGGCTCCCCTCCATGCCGGCACTCAGACCCAGGCTGAGGGTGGCTCTGCCACCTTCAACCCGTGGCTTCCAAGGTCACCTCGGAGCTGTCATCCCAATCAGCTTACAAGGGAAATAAACAAGGAGGAGTGGACACAGAGAGATTCATGGCCAGGATGGGGTAAATGCACACTTACTGCTGGCATCTATGGCCTGAAGCTCTGCTCTGTGGCTCCATCCACCTGCAGGGGCCCCTGGGAAATGTAGTCCTTCAGTGTGTCCTGTAAGAAGAGGAAACTGCGTTTGGGGAACAGCCAAGCAGTCTCTACCACCGTGATGCGCACACAGTGGAATACTAAGCAGCAGTGGGAAGTAGTGAGTTACATTTACAAACAGCAACAAGGAGCCACCTCGAAAACACGTGCAGTGAAAAAAGGTAAGATAGCATCAGAAGCATAGCTCTATACCATTTATGTGGAAATTTAAAAATAATCATAAATGACACTTTTTCTTGATCTCTTTATATCTTTTTCATTATGTCTATTTGGATACACATATATCCAAACAAACATATGTATGGCAGATGGATAGAAGGAACATACTTCAAATATACCCAAGTGGGTGTCCGTGGGGGAGAGGGAAATAGGAGATGCCGAGAGGGGTGGTGAAGGAGAAATGAAGGGAAAATAAAACAAAACAGAGGCCACACTCACACGCTGCTAATGGTGCGCCATGGCCTGAGGACCATGATCAACTAATTTTCGCATCTGAGGTCCAAATGAAATGAAGAGGTTGGGGGGCCACCTAGGTGGCTCAGTGGGTTAAGCCTCTGCCTTCGGCTCAGGTCATGATCCCAGGGTCCTGGGATCAAGCCCCACGTCGGGCTCTCTGTTCAGCGGGGAGCCCTGCTTCCTCCTCTCTCTCTGCCTGCCTCTCTGCCTACTTGTGATCTCTGTCTGTCAAATAAAAAAATAAAACCTTAAAAAATAAAAAAAGAAGAGGTGGGGGAAAGCAACATATTAAAGAATAAAAGTAGGGGCGCCTGGGTGGCTCAGTGGGTTAAAGCCTCTGCCTTCGGCTCAGGTCATAATCCTGGGTCCTGGGATCAAGCCCCACATCGGGCTCTCTGCTCAGCAGGGAGCCTGCTTCCCCCCCTCTCTCTGCCTGTCTCTCTGTCTACTTGTGATCTCTCTGTCAAATAAATAAATAAAATCTTAAAAAAAAGAATAAAAGTAGGGGTGCCTGGGTGGCTCTGTCAAGCGTCTGCCTTCGGCTCAGGTCATGATCCTGGAGTCCTGGGATTGAGCCCCGCATCGGGCTCCCTGCTCAGCGGGCAGCCTGCTTCTCCCTCTCCATCTGCCTACCCCCAGCTCATGCTGTCTCTCACTCTCTGTCTCTCTCAAATCAATCAACCAATCAATCAACCAGTCTTTTAAAAAATAAAGAATAAAAGTATATGCACCCACTTTAGAAAATTTGGGAAATATAAGTGTAGAGAAAAAAAATACCCACAATTGCACTGCCCAGGTGTATCTACTCTTGTTATTTTTATATATTTCCTTCCTGTCTTTTTTGTATGAGTCTGTAATAAACATGAACAATACTGACATCACAGTCTGCATGTAATTTACATTCTGCTTTTTTCCCTGTTTATCCATGTGCAGTGAGCATTTTCCAAGTCTATTGAACATTCTTTGATAGCAGATTTTTTTTTTAAAGTAGGCTCCACACCCAGCATTGAGCCCGATGAGGCTCCAACTCACTCTGAGATCACTCAGAGATCAAGATCTGAACTGAGTTCAAGAGTCGGACGCTCTGGGGCGCCTGGGTGGCTCAGTGGGTTAAGCCTCTGCCTTCAGCTCAGGTCATGATCCCAGGACGTCCTGGGATCAAGCCCCACATCAGTCTCTCTGCTCGGCGGGGAGCCTGCTTCCCCCTCTCTCTCTGCCTGCCTCTCTGCCTACTTGTGAGCTCTGTCTGTCAAATAAATAAATAAGTAATCTTAAAAAAAAAAAAAAAAGAGTCGGACGCTCAACCGACTGAGCCGCCGGGCACCTCTGATAGCAGATTTTTAAATATTTAATTAAATTTTGAATTGTGAAGACATCATAATATCATTAGTGAGAATTTTGGTCCATTCCAATATGGCACTGAGTGTCACGGCAGTGAACATCTTTGTGCTTCAGAATTTGTCTGAGTGTGTGATTGTTTCGTCCTTTAGGTTTCCCTGAAGGAGAATAACTTGGTCAAAGTGTGTGGATATAGGTGTGTCTATTTATTTTTAAGGGTTTCGATATATTTTTAAGTTGGGACATAGAGAAAAAGACATAAGACTTAAATATGAATCAGAATACATTATTATAAGTGAACCTCTGTAAAATCACCAGCAGGAGTGGGAATTCGAACGCTGCCAGCCCCCTGAAGCCCCTGTGGGGCTCATCCAAATCCCAGGACCCCTCCTGCCCAACCCCGGGAGGAAACCACTGCCCTGACTTGCATGGTCAATGCTGTGCTGTTTTCCTTATATCTTTCCCATCCAAGTGTGCGCCCCAGAACACTGGTTTAACGTTGTCTGCTTTGGAGCACTGTATCAATACACTCCTACTTCACGTGCTCTTTTCTATTCGGCTTCTTTGGTTCAATGTTATGTTTCAGCAATTCATTCATTTTGCTGCATGGAGCTATATGTAGTTCTTTCTCTGTCGCAACCTCTCTTTTGTTTTCTCTGAATTGGTGTTTATATATTTTTTCTTTTTTTGCTTTGGTTTCACATTTCTGAGCATCTCGAGTTGGGCGGTAGGGGAAGAAATTCCTTTCATTTGTGCAGGACTCTTCATGTTTGCAAGCATTCTGGGGTCTGTAGGGTCTCCCTGTGTGCTTGCATTCCCTTGGAGAGCTGGCAGAGGCAGGCTTCTTAATGTTCCCATTTAACAGATGGGGAAATGGAGGCTTGGGGTCATGAAGGAAATGACTGAACAGAGACTGAGAGCCAGGTCATGAGAGACTCCATCACTGTGTACAGTCTTCTTAAGGAAGGCAGGGCAACTCCGGAAATTGGAAATGGACTCTCTCCAGTTCTGCTCTGATGTCCCCTCACTGGCTGCCCCAGCTCTGATGTCGCTGTGACCCAGGTCTCGGTCCTTGTCTCTTCTCCCGCCATGTGCCCTCCTTGGGTGATCTTGCCCAATCTCATGGCTTTAATTATCATTATATCCCGACAATGTCTATGTTTTTTATCTCCAGGCTGGCCTCCCCCGACCCCTGGGCTTCTGAATTTGACTGCCCACTCTACACTTGGCTATTGACTTTGACATCTAACACAGCCAAAGCCAGCTTCTCCACCTTTTCCCCAAAACCTGCCGCTCCCACAGTCTTCCCCATCTTGGTCCATTCCAACCCCATCCAAGGACCAAAAACCTTGGAGTTGTGTTTAACTCTCTCTGTCACCCCTAGCACTTGAACAAATCTTGCAGATTCTAGCTTTAGGATCTGTCCGGAATAGACCATTTCTCCTCCTCTCACTTGGTATCAGCCTGGTGCAAGCCATCAACATCTCTTGCCTGGACTGCTGCAGTATCCTCTTTACAGGTCTCTCTGCTTCTGATCTCACCCCTTTGCCATCTCCTCTCACAGAGCAATCAGAGCGATCCTGTTAGAACCTGTGTCTAACCTGTGTTAGATCCTGTGTCTCCTCTGCTCAGAACTTGCCATGGCTCCCACTCACCCGGAGAAAAAGCCGACCTCTGCACTGTCTTACCTACACAGCTCGTCCGATCGCTTCCCAGTCCAGCCTCAGTGTGTCTCCTACAACTAATTCGCTTTTCCCTTGCTTTCTCCACTCCTGGCTCTTCTGGTCTCCAAGCCCTGGCACCTGCTGCTTCCTCAGCCTGGAGCACGTGTGGGGACTGTTCTCTCACCTCCTTCACTCCTTTGCTAAAATGTCACCTCCTTTCTCTCATCCTCTGGGGTTGTGCTGGTCCTGCACTCCCTGCCGTGTCCCCGCTCTGTGTTTACCCCGTAGCCCTTACCGCCGCCTGGCAGACTTCTTGGGGTCCTTATTCCCCACCTCTTCTGCCACTCTCCTGATAGCTCCCAGAGGGCAAGCACCCTTCCTTGCTTGTTTCGTTCATGGTTCTCAGTGCCTAGAACAGTGCCAGGCACCAGAGCTTTCTCTCAACCTGGAGTCCAAAGAGAGTCCTGGAGGTGTTCATTAATGCACTTGGTTCATAGCTAGGTGTGCCTGGCACCATTCTGTGATGGCAGAAACGAGATTATCACAGTCCACTGGCAACACCTGAGAAGTGGCTTAGCAGGGATGGATTTCAGGTCAGACACGCCTGGGTGGCCACACTCTGGTCCATCAGGTGGGGGTGGAAGTGGTGGGTGAAACTGCCCGTTCAGGGTCTTACAAGGACCAGGCATTCCCTTCACTGTCTCTCTTTCTCCTTCCACTGCTCAAGATGTGGCGCCAATTGGAACCCTCAGTGAACACATCAGGGATGGTGTCGCCATGAGTCAGAAAGAGCCTGGGCCCCAACACCATGAGGCCTTCATTCTGGCTTTGGGTTCTTCATGCCTGGACTATCACATGAGAGAGAAATAAGCTCTACTCAGACAAATGTATTACTATTAGGGTCTTGTCACAGAGGCTCTCTCTATCTGAACTAATATAGTCATCTTGATTGGGCTCCTTACTAAGCCTCGGGTTTCTCATCTGTAAAAAAGGGACGATAATATAATAATAATTAGCATGAAGGGCAGTTGTGAGAATTTGCTACCAAACCTTGCCAACGCCTGGTGCACGGTGAGAAATGATAACGATTGGCATTAGAGCTCCCCTCCTTTCAGCAAGGCTCCAGGAATGGAATTTGCCTAGGAAATTTGGAAGGTAGGCTGCAGCACAAATGGCATTTGGAGAGGGTGTGGCTGTTTGTGTCTCTGCTGGCTAAAGCGGAAACCGTCAGCTTTCCATAAAAGTTGCCACTGGGATTGCCAGGTGTCTGGATTTGGACGAGGCAGCCCTATTTTTGAGCTTTCAGGCCAGGAAACAAACTGAAAAAGGGGAAAAAAACAAAACCCAGACATATAAATGTGTGTCCAGTATGTCTGTTGAAACCATCTGGCATCCTGGCTGCAGGATTTCAAGGTACACCATCCAGGTCAATCTCTGGTCTTGACTTAAGTTGTACAATTTACCTTTTATGCACTGATCTTTTTCTGAAAAAATTTTAAAAGATTTTATTTTATTATTTATTGTTTTATTATTTTTTAAGTAGGCTCCATGCTAGGCATGGAGCCCAATGTGGACCTTGAACCCATGACCCTGAGATCAAGACCTGAAGTCGAGAGTCGGAAGCTTAACTCACTGAGCCACCCAGGGACCCTAAAGATTTTAAGTAATTTCTATCCCCAACGAGGGGCTCGAACTCACAACCCAGAGATCAAGAGTCACATGCTCTGCCAACTGAGCCAGCCAGGGATCCCCTGAACCTTTTTTTCCCTTAACCTTTGCCCCTGTTCCAGCCTTCATGTTATAATCCTTAGGTCTTTGCTTCATTGGGAAAACAAGGTGGTGGAGAGTAGCACTTTGTGAGGGGATTCTGCATTTTAAGAGAGAACTGGAAAGAGCACAGCGCTTATTTCAAAGAATAGGATGATCATAATCATCCAAAGCAGGATGTTATTAATAATTATTTTGGGACAACAGGCACAAAATAGGATTGTCCCATGAAAAGTGGGTGTTTAGTCTACCTTCCTTCCTTTCCTTTTATTTATTTATTTATTTATTTATTTTTTTAAGATTTATTTATTTTAGAGGGAGAGAGCAAGCATGTACAAGTGGAAGCAGGGACAGAGGGAGAGAAACCTGAGTAAACTTTGTGCAGAGCAGAGAGCTGGACAGGGGGCTTGATCCCATGACCATGAGATCATGGACCTGAGCTGAAATTAAGAGTCAGACGCTCAACCAACTGAGCCACCCAGGTGTCCCTGGCCTTCCTTTCAGTAGAGGAATCGGTTCATCTAAGTGGGGAGAAATCTAGGGAAAGGGAGGCATATCAGCTAGGATGCCTTTGGCTGCAAATAAGGAAGCATGACTCACCTGGTTTAAACAATAAGGACATTTTATTTTATTTATTTTTTTTTTTTAAGATTTTATTTATTTATTTGTCAGAGAGAGAGGGAGAGAGAGCAAGCGAGCACAGGCAGACAGAGTGGCAGGCAGAGGCAGAGGGAGAAGCAGGCTCCCCGCCGAGCAAGGAGCCCGATGTGGGACTCGATCCCAGGACGCTGGGATCATGACCTGAGCCGAAGGCAGCCGCTTAACCAACTGAGCCACCCAGGCGTCCCAATAAGGACATTTTATTGTCTTTTAGTACAAGAAGTCCAGAGGCAGAGCAGTTCCATAGTTGGTTAATTCTGGGGCTTGATGACATCAAAGATCAAGATTCTTTACCTCTGTCATTTTGTCATCTTCAGCTGGTTAACGATGACCGTCCTCATGGTATCAAGATGGCTGCGACACCTCCAAACATCGCGGCTTCCCCCAATTCTAATAACTAACACCAAATTGAGTGTCAGGCAGCATTCTAAGCACTTTGGATCTATTAAGTATTTTAATCCACACAGCTCTGTGAGGTTGGACCTCTTATTGACCCCATTTTACACATAGACACATCAAAGCCCAGAGAGACAAAGTCACTTGCACAAACTCACAGTTAGGAAGCTGGTGGGGCTGGGATTTGAACCCAGGCAGCTGGTCCCTAGGGCTACAACAATGTCTAAAGGGTGGGAAAAATGAATGCATGTATATCAGTGACCGAGCTGGGATTCAAACCAAGGGTCCTAAGTATTTCCTTCTTTGTTTCCTCCAGGCTATGCTTCTAGTGCTTCCTGGCAGGAATCTGATTTGGCAAAGGTCTGGAGCCCTGACTTAATCTGATATCCATTATATTTGAATCAGGTCTTGAGCCAGGGTCCTCTGGAGATATCTGCTTCTAGCAGCAAAGCTTCCTTTGGGGAAGTTTTAACTTGGATAGTCAGGGGTGGCTCACATAGAACTATAAGGAAGGGAATATTTTGGTTTGAAGAAATGAACCCTGGCCTGTGTGTCCCACATTGAGTTCAGTTGTCCAGCTATTCTGGCCAATGCCAAGGGTGGAGATGCCTCTCTTCTTCTCAGAAAGCTGCTCTTGGTGCTCAGAATGAGGAAAAGACTTTCTGGGCAGCGGGCCTGACTTACTGAAAACTCATCTGCATTTGGGAAATGATTGCAATCCTGGGCAGTCCTTAACTCATTTCTCATTGGTTAGTTCAACTTGGGATGGACAAAAACCACCCCTTGTTTCTCTTCGGTTTATCTTCATTATTTTTTCTTTTGAGCAGAGCTTGGGAAGGCAGCCTTCAAATCCTGAGCCTGCAGAATCTGAGAGGCTCGTCAGGGAATAAGGAACTGTCTGATGTTTCCAAACAGCAGTAACTTCCCTGCACCTGTGAAATGCACGCAGCTGAAATGAAATGGTATTTCCCACTATTTGTAAAGTACATGGCAATAGAAACTCTATAATTGTCCCCGTAGATGAGAATTTCTCTATCATTGTCATTGCTCCCCCGCTCAACTGAAAGATTTTTTTTTCTCTCCTTCTCGCTCTGTTCTTTTGGTGAATGTTTCCCAGCTCTAGCCTATTTAAGGCCCTACCCAGGAGACATACTGGTTCTAAGGGTTCCCCACTGGAGATCCTGGAGTGTGTGGGTGGAGGTGATGGGGAAGAAGGTATGAGAGGTCGGGGCCCAAACAGGGCTAGGGAAAGAAGTCTCCCCCGGGTTGTGGTTGCTTAGTCATGTTTGCTTCAGTGAGTCGCTCTGTGCCAGGATTAGCTGGGAGGCAGCCAGGTCCTGGACCAAGGGAGTCCCCATGGATCACACTAGTGTGGAGCTCCCTAACTGACTCAGAAGACCTGGGGTAGGCAGTGACCAGAGCAGAGGCCTGCAGGTGCCACCACGGAGAACTCTGGAGAAGCTGAGAAGATCTCATTTGTTTATTATTATTGTTTTTTTAAGATTTTATTTGACAGAGAGAGAGAGAGAGAGGGAACACAAGCAGGGAGAATAGCAGGGGGAGAGAGAGAAGCAGGCTTCCTGCCGAGCAGGGAGCCCGATGCGGGGCTTGATCCCAGGATCCTGGGACCAGGACCTGAGCAGAGGCAGACGCTTAATGCCTGAGCCACCCAGGCACCCCTACTGATTGATTATTAATTTGATTATTTTCCATCTCCCCCTGCTCTGCACTGGAAACACCAAGAGGGTAGGTACCCTAAATGCTGTTCCTGCTCCATCCCAGCCTGGGGCATGTAGGCCTTCCATAAACACTCGATGAATGAATGACAGAACTTGCTGTCTTTCTACGTTTCCTTCTATACTGTCTGTCCCTCCCTGCTGGAGCGATGCCAGCTCTGCCAGGGCCTGAAAGTCATCGGTCATGTTCACTTCTTTAGTTCTAGCACCTCACCCAAGGCCCAGCACAGGGTAGGTGCTTGTGGCAGACACTTCTTTCTTGACAAGAGACCCCCAAGTTGATCAGGCAGCCTTGTCCCAGGAGATGGAGCAGAGCTGCTGTAAATGGACAGTGACAACTCTGCTCTTGGTCAGGGACTAAGTGAGGGTGGTCACATGACCTGTGAAAGGGCAAGAGAAAGCCTGCCTTGGGCTTGGGTTGGCTGGGGATGTTGCCATTGTAACAGCCACCTGGAGACTCTGAGGCCCCAAAGCTGGGGAAGGGAGTCACCATGATGAGGAGAGCAGGGTTGAAGGTCTTTGGTCCTTGATGACTTTTCGAGTCTCTGAGCAGACACATGAACCAATCTCCTCTGGGTCTCTTGTTAAATAAACAAGGCCCTTACGTTTGGACCCACCAGTAGACCATTTTTCTTCTCCTTGTAGCCAAATGCACCTGAATGGACTCAGCACACAATCCAAATGAAAGCCTTCACTTGCTGAACGCTTACAATCTGCTCCAAGCCCTTTCCACGTTATTAACTCAGGAATCTTTGCGACAACCTTATTATTATTTTTAAAGATTTTATTTATTTATTTGACAGAGAGAGACACAGCAAGAGAGAAACACAAGCAGGGGGAGTGGGAGAGGGAGAAGCAGGCTTCCCGTAGAGCAGGGAGCCCGATGCTGGGCTTGATCCCAGGACCCCGGGATCATGACCTGAGTGGAAGGCAGATGTTTAACGACTGAGCCACCCAGGTGCCCCCACAACAACCTTATGACGTAGGTACAGCTATTGTCCACAGTTCACAGAAGAGGAAAAGGAGGTGCAGAGAGCTTATGTAATTTATTAAAAGTTGTATTGTCTTTCAGTGGGGTGGAAACATCCCAGAGGAATCGGACAGAATGTAGAAGAGATGGAGATGGGCCAGGGGTGGGCTCCATCCACAAGTGAGAAAGTGTTTGGCGTCCTTTTGGCATCCAACCCTCAACTCTTGGATGAGGCATGGGATCTGTGTGTGCGCGCATCAGACAGATGTCTGAAGCTGACGCTAAGTTTCTGTAGTCACAGCTGGGAAGGGGACTAACATTTGTTGAGCACCTACTATGTGACAGCTTTCTGTGTCAGTGGCTTTCTACCAGTGGTTCTCAACTGGGGGCGATTCTCTCAGGGGACATTTGGCACTGTCTAGTGACATTTTTGGTCGTCACAGCTGGAGCGGGGAGAGTGCTGCTGGCATCTGGTGGGTGCAGCTTACCGATGAAATGGCTACTGGGCACAGGATAGCATTCGAGTGAAGACTTATGTGGCTCTAAATGTCAGTAGCCCTTAGGTTGAGAAACCCTGCGTTACATACACATTCCCCCCAAGACTCCCATTTTAAAGATTAGGCAACTGAGGCTCAGAAATGTGAAGTGTCTTAGCCAAGGTCACTGAGCCAGTTAGAGTTGGAGCTGGGGTGGAAATGCAAACCAGCTTCATTCCATAGCCATAATGTTCTCACTATGTTTTCTCCTTGTGGTAGACAGGATTTATTTAAAGATGAGACATCCGAGGCTCAGAAAGGGGCTGTGACTAGTCTAAAGTCACACAGCAGAACTACTCAGAGACTGCTCCGTCTTTCAGACATAATCAACTCCCAACCCACACCTGGCAGATTCACCTACCTCACACCCTTTACCACCTGCCCAGAAGAACTTCCCTCACTCAAGGCCCAGATCAAACACCAGCTTGTTCACAATTCTAAAGACACATTTCCTAGAGGGCAGAAGCCATCCCACTCTCTCCCAGCATCCTGAGGAACCTGCAGTATTTATCCAGGCCAAAAGGAGAACAGTCTTGGGTGTTTGGAACAGAAGATAAATAAGTACTCATGTTCTTGCTTGAAGGATGATTACAGTCTACAGGGAGGATATTATATGAATCGTTTAATCCAGTGCAGAGGCAGTACGATCCCGGGGAGGTGAACAGGGGAAGATTAAGGATTTTGTGCACAGTTTGGAGAATGGGGCCAGGCCAAGAGGGCATTCACACATGAAACAATAATAACAAAGGACAAACACAGAGAACTTTCTAGGTACTGGGCACTGTTCCAAGTATGTCCTGGGGACTGACACAACCCTGTGGAGGATCCTATGATCTAGGGAGCAATATCATTCCCATTGTACTGTTGAGAACACTAAGGCTCTTGAGGCAAAGGAAACCAGCCCAAGGTCACCCACTACCACGTGAAGGAGATGGGATTCAAACCTGAGAAGCTTACTCTAGGCCCCAGAGCTCGGTCACCTCTCCCTACCTTCTGTGAGGCAGGTAAGGACATTTGTCAAGCGGTTCCGCTGATGATCAAGGTCACGCAGAGCAGCCTGGAGTAGCAGCCGGGTTTCCCAAGGCCTTCTCCCGGGTGGTAGGTAGATGGGGGTGGGGGGAGGCGCGGGCAGCGCAGCTGCTACCTGATTAGTAACTCGAGAGCAGGTACTGATTTCTTCTGGGAAAGGTGGAAGGCGCAGGGTCGTCTCTTGGGGGCAAGGAAGTTCAGAAAAGAAGGGACAAGAAAGGATCAGAAACGGAAGGAAGGAAAGGGCATGAGAAAGGGAGGGACGGAGAGAGCAGCGCGTCTTCCTTCTCAAGGTCGTGGCAGCGCCCGAGGACACCCAAAGGGCTCAGTGTCCCCAGAGGCTGGCTGGCCCGAGCTGCTCCGCCGCGAGCCTTTCCAGCCCGTTGTTCGCTGGGCCGGAGAAGCGGCCGCGGCGGCCGAACCTGCGTGCGTGTGCCTGCGCGCGGTGGGTGTCGCGTGTGGTGGGTGGGAGTGGCGTAGCCCGCGGCGGGGGAGGGGGCCACGTGTCCGGGCGCGGAATTGGCGCGCGGGCGGCGGCGCGTGCGCCGCCTCGGGGTCCCCGGCCTCCGCGGCTCCCCTTCTGGAGGGTTCCCGCCCGAGCGCCCCGGGCGCCTTGGCCCTGGCCGCTTGGAGCTTCCGACGTAGCCTCTGAGCTCCGCCGCGCGTCTCCAAGGGGCCCGGTGCGCGCGCGGAGCGCCTCTGCGGCCAGAGAGCGGTGTGGCACTTGGCAGACGCTCCCTTAGCGGCGGGGGCGGGGGCGGCGGCGGAGCCCGCCGTCTGGGAGCCCCGAGGGCCGGCCCCCTCCCGTCCCTGGTCCAGCCTCCGCGCACTGCCTCCGCCCCCGGCCCGGGCTGCCCGCCCCCAGTCCCGCCCGCCCGCCGCGCCAGGCGCCGGGCCCGCCGCTGAGCCCGGCCCGCCGGCGCGCCCCGTCCGGGATGGGGCGCCTGGACGCCTGAGTCGCCGTTCGGCGCGACCTTCGCGCGGGGGAAGCAGCCGGCGCCGCGCGGCCGCGTTAGAATGGAGGGACCCGGCGGTAGCGATCCCAGCGGCGACGGGGCTGGGGACGGTGCCCACCCGGACCCCCGGGTCCCCGGCGCCGCTGCGCCCAGCTCCGGCCCGTGCGCGGCCGCGCGGGAGTCGGAGCGCCAGCTGCGTCTCCGCCTCTGCGTCCTCAACGAGATCTTGGGCACCGAGAGGGACTACGTGGGCACCTTGCGCTTCTTGCAATCGGTGAGTGTCGCCCGGGGCGCGCGGGGACAGCCTCTGCCCCGGCTGCCCGCCCCGCAGTGGAGCGCAGGGGCCTCCAGCGCGGGGCAGTCCCCACAACCTGTGGCCGCGGTCCCTGGGGGGCGCGAGAGTCGCCTCCGGGGCGCCCCGGCGGGCACACAGAGAGGTGGGGATATCCGGGCTCCTCCAGAGCTGGGCTGTCGCCTCCTTTGCCAGCCAGCGGTCCAAGCCCGGACTCGGGGTCTCCCATACTCCCGTTTCCACCCTGCACGCTGCCCTTTTGTCTTTTTCTTTTCCCCTCCCGCCTTTCAAATAGTTTTAAAATTAGTTACATCCGCGAGGCAGGGGCTCTGGGACCCAGGAGCCGGGAGCTTTCGCTCCTGCGTTTTTTTTTGTTCCCCCGGGGATTTCTTCGCCACCTAGTGCCCCACCGACTACTCAACGGGACGGATCCTAAACATCCTAGAACCCAGCGCCCCTCCGGGAGTAGGATTCAACCCAGAGCCGGAAGAGGGACGGAGATCCCGCAAAACCACAAAGGGCAGGACCCCTTTCCCCAGTGCACACGCTTTTGCTGGAGCTTGGGACGGTGGGTTTCGAACTCACGACTTGCCAGTCCAGGTCCCACTCCCATCTCTGAGTGGCGAAACCACAGCGTCAGACTCTAAAATAACAGTCGAGCGCTTACTATGTGGCAGGCGCTTACATGTGTCGTTAGGAGGTTTAGCCTTCCAAGTGGCCCATGAAGTAGGGACGAGTATTGACCCCAGTTTTTAGATGGGAAAGTTTTAGCTCCAGCGGGGTTGAGTAACTTGCCTGGAATCACACAGCTGGTTCATTGGAGGTACCGGGTTTGGACCAGGGCCGTCCCAGCCGGTGCTCCAAACTCCTATGCGGAGCTTCTTTTTTTCTTTTTCTTTTCTTTTCTTTCTTTCTTTCTTTCTTTTTTTTAATTACCCCTGTGAGAGGGAGGAAGGGGCCACTTCCCCACTCTCCTAGGAAGTGAGAAAAGTGGCCAGGGGGTGGAGGGGGCGGACCTGGGGCCAAGACTCTGAGGGCTTTAATCTCCGTGCCTCCTGCTGGGACCTCATTTACTCCCTTCTCGGCTCTAGGAAGTCTTTTAATCCTGGTTCAGGAAGAGCTGGGGGAGGTGGTTGTTCCTCAGAGTTCTCAGAGTCAGGCTCTGCAGCTCCCCGTCTCTGGGGGCACAGAGGGAGCTTCTGGCATCCTCTGGGGTCCCCACTGGCTTGGAGGTCCAGCTGAGGCTGTGTGAGGTCCTGGTTCTAACTCAGGGAGGAGAGAGCCCTTCTCTCTGTGAAAAGAGGTGTGTGTGTGGGGGGGTGGCTAGGGGGTTGGGGAGTTGTGCGGTGGCATTGAAAACCATTTGGCTAAAGGACCCTTCTAGAAAGGCCTGTGAGAATAAGGCAGAGTTGGCATTTCTTTCCCATCTCTCCCTCTCTCATCGTTTAAAAAAAAAAAAAATAAAAGGAATCAGTTCAGTTTGAAGCTGGCAGTTTCTGATATAAAGAGGTAGACAGCAGCTCTGATATCTCTGAGCAATGTCACATTCTCGGGAACTCGTTACTTCTCCTTCTGAGCCACTCCCTGCTCCTCAGTCTGGAAGTGAGAGAGGAAAGACAGACCAGTTTTTATATTAATGGGTAAGAAAAGAGACCTCTTCCTCCCGCGCCCTCGCCTGGATGGTGTGGTACGTTTCAGAACGGATGCAGACCGTGCCGGAGTTAACTGTGGTTTTAGATTGTGCACTTGGAGAGTCTGAGGTTGCTGGAATAATGGAAATTGATTGGAAGCGACCATTCTTACTATTAAAGAAACAGGAAGGAAAAAAAAAAAAAAAGATTTACGTACTGACACATGATTGAGTTCATCAGTTTTTGTTAGGTTGACCTGACAGTTCTGAGATGAGCTGGTCCTTGGACCAGTCCTGCTCCCTGCCCTGGCCTCAGTTTCTCCACCTGTAAACCCAGGGGAGGAGAATCTAGGCTGCTTTTCTGCCTTGCCCTTTTGGGTGTCCCCAGGCTGGTGCCAGCAACGGACTGATTGTGTAACTTGATCAGCCCATACCTTGTCTGTGAGCCACAGGCCGCCTTTCTTGTTTTGCTCCATCAGAAATGGCCCCTAAACAACCCAAGACCTTTCAGTTTTGAAAACCCAGGGCTTAGCTTCAGGAACTGCTAATTACCAAGGCTTTCCACACAGCGAGGCTGGCAGCCTGCAGGTTGTTCTCTTCTGTCTTCCCACTCTCTCCTCCGAGCCTTTATACTTAACTTGGTAAGGGAAGAATGCTTGGTAATCCCTCCACGCTTTTAATTCCATGGGGCAGAGGTGGGTCTTGAAGGGCTGCCCTGCTCTTCCTGTGTCTCTAGTTTTAAGGTCCTGGTGTCAGTAGAAATGACCCAGAAATGTGGGAGATGCAGAAAGGCCAGCTCTGGGTTCCTGTCCTCAAGGAGGGGACAGTCTAGTTGGTGGCAAAGTGGGTGTTTTATAGAAATTCCACATACAAGGCTGGGCTCTGGAGCTAGACTGCTTGGCTTTGAGTCCTTGGGTGTATGACCTTAGGGAAGTGGCTTAACCTTTCTGAGCCTCACTTTCATCATCTATAAAATAGGAGATGATAATAGATCTTATCTTACAAGGTTTTTTAAGAGGGTAAGTCAGTTATATAAATATATAAAGCATTTAGAACAGTGCCTGGCAGGTAATATGGTATAAAAATATGAGTTATCATCATTAATTATTCTGTTATATGATGATGAAATAATACCGATCATTAGGGTTATAGGATTCCAGCTTCCAGTAAGCAGGAATAGTCAGGGAGGACTGCCTGGAGGAAGTGAGGTGTGAGTCAGCGCTGAAAGGAGGACAGGGACTTTGAGTGAATTTCCTTTTGACTTATCTAAACTCCGGAACCAGGTTTTTTTTTTTTTTTTTCTCATTTTGTTTTGTTTTGATTTGTTGTTGTTGTTGTTGTTGTTCCGGTTCTGGGGCTCTGTGGTTCCTCCAGAATCTCCCCATCTTTCCCCACCGCCTTCAGGAACTGGTTTACACCCCTCCCCACCTCCAAGGGGGACTGATGACTTTGGTGCTGTGTTTTGTGTATGTTTATGTAAGAGGCACGGGAAGGCAAGGACAGCCCTCTTGTAGAGACGCTAGATCTTTCTTGGGGGATACCACAGAGATTGTGGGAGAAAATGCCCTGGGTTTTGACTCCGAACCTTGGATTTCAACGTTGAGAAGCCCTGGCTTTGTTGGGGGCTCCGTGTGTGTTCTTGGACAACGTGATCAGTGATAATGATTATAGTCATTACTGTGTAGGAACTGACACAGATGCATTATTTACGGTTCTGGGCGCTTCACACATATCAATTTATTTGATCTTTCCACTACCCCTATGAAGGGAGTGTTGTCATTACCCCACTGACACATGAGGACGTTGTGGCTCGATAGTTGAAGTGGGCCGCCCCGGGCCATGTAGACAGCAGTGGCAGGATCTGGTCACAGCTCATGTCCCTAGCCACCTCACAGACTGTCTCTGGCTTATAAAGGTCTTGGCCCATGATTTCTTAAGGTGGCAGAACTGGGATTTGTACTGAGGTCTACGCGACCCTGACCCTCTGCTTACGCTTCCTATGGTTATGTTCCCTCTGTGGCTCCTGTTCTGTCTTCAGCAGAATGGATAGAACGCTAGAAGAATGGAAGTGGCTAGAAGAATGGAAGTGGCGGGCTGCCAGCTTCGTCCTCTGTGCTCAGTGTCTATCCATGATGTGAGGGTTGAGTGTGGGGCTCTGGAGCGAGGCTGCTGGTGTTCACATTCTGGCTTTCCCCCACATTGACCACATGTGGCCCTGGGCAGGTCACTAGCCTGCTCGGTGCCTCAGTTTCCCCATCTGTACAATGGGAACAGTATAGCACCTCTGTCGTAGGGGTGTTGTCAGGCTTCAGTGAGCCTGACCTTGAAGCCATTAGCGCTGTGCCGGGCTCATAGTTGGTGCTCAATATGCTATCGTGGCTTTTTTGGGGATGTGCTGCAGTGGGGGTTAGAGGAGGTTGTCCGTTTGGGGTTCACAATCTCCCCCCACCCCGCACTTAAAGAGGAGACTATTGAACCTTGGGCCCACCTGCCTCTTGGTTGGTTTGGTTTGGAGTCCCTTCTTGTAAGTGGGGACCTCTTGGGCAGGTGCCAGTGCATCTCATGATGGGTGTGCCAGCCGGGCAGTGGTGGGAAGGCAGGGAACCTAGGTGGATGGTAGCGAGACCCCTGGGTAAGGGTTGATCAGTAGGCCCCGGAAGGGTCAGTAGACCCCCAGAGGGTCTGCTCGATCGGCTGCACCAGGGTCCCTAAGGATCTGGGGTGTCAGCAGAAAGCTCTCAGAATGCTTTCTGGTTCTGCTTTTTTTGTGTGGGGGGGTAGAAGACCAGAGCTTCTCTTATTGAAGCTCTGCTTGCCAAAACAAGAAACTGTGGTTTTGTGTTGTCACTGTTCTTTCTTTTTTTTTTTTTTAAGATTTTTTTTTGCTCCTAGTCTCACACTAGAGAGAAATGTCAGGAGGTGGGGGGGACACATTTTAAATTCTGTAGTCGCTGAAACAGAGTAACCTACTGAGTGACTTCGGGGATTTTCACGACAGTGTGTTGCAGAAGGTAGGATGCTGAGAAGTGTATATAACACAGTTCTGCTTTGGGAAAGTAAATGATAATCATAACACATATATGTCGCTTGTTTGTATGATATTATAGGAGTTAGGGAAGGGGATACAGGGATCTGTATCTTGGGGAGAAAGGCAAGCAGGAAGATATATATATATATATATTTTTATTTTTTTAAAGATATTTTTTGAAGATTTTATTTATTTATTTGAGAGAGAGAGAATGAGACAGAGAGAGGGAGAGAGAGTGAGGGGGGTAGTCAGAGGAAGAAGCAGATTCCCCGCAGAGCAGGGAACCCGATGCGGGACTCGATCCTGGGACTCCAGGATCACGACCTGAGCCAAAGCCAGCCGCCCAACCAACTGAGCCACCCAGGTGCCCAAGCAGGAAGATATTAAGGGGAGAAATCTCATTTGTAGTATTGTTTTCCTATAAAATTATGTATATGTATGTGAAAATATATATTACAAACCTCTGACAGAAAGAATTGTATTTCAGCATAATTATTAGGCTAATGTAACAGCAATAATAACAATTGGCTGACACTTATGAAGTCCTAAATGTTTGCAAGCCCTGTGTAAAGCATTCTCTGTTATCAGCTCAAAAGTGCTAGGTATTGTGCTTCCTACTTTGCAAATGAGATGAAGGAACAGAGAGGCCAAGTCAGTTTTGCAAGGTCACACAGCCTGACGGAGCTGGGATTCAAACTTAGGTCGATTCAAACTTAGGTCGTCTGGCTACATAACCCATATTCTTTACCGCTTTCTTGAACTGCCCAAGTTGATTCTGTGTTCATGACCAAAATTCACAGCCTTTGTGAGACCTTTGGCTGCCCGTGTAGATAAGAATTAAGCCCAAAGGTCCAAATTATCAGAGCTTTAGGATGCCAGAGAGCCTGGGCCGGGCTACTTTGTATTGGACCGAACATCATTAGGAAGTCAGGGAAAACTTTTTGATGAGAAAAACCCCTATGTCAGCAGGAGTTGGGGAGGCATCTTTGTGCAGGGCAAACAGAGCCCCCCCTCCCCACCCCCCTGGGAAATCCAAGAAGAAATTAGGCTGCTTTTCTCAATGTGCAGGTAGTTTGAGAGCATCTGCTGTATAGTCTAGGCAGCGTTCTGGGCCAGGGAAGTGCAGCTGCCAGCAGGGCAAACGGCTCTTGTCCCGTGGAGAGGGGTGACCCAACAGAGATGCTCCAGTCTGTGCATTTGAATGAGCGCGTTCTGCAAATAAGCATTCCGGACGCCCGTTCATTATTGGTGGGTGGTTTCCTTCCTAACCATTTATCTGCCACTTAGAGAAGGATGGAGTTGGTGTCCCTGGCTTTTGGAGGCTTCAGGGCAGCCCTCTCTTAGAGGGTGTCCCCCTTTATCAGGCCACTGAGCAGAAGACCTGTTGAGCTTGGGCCACTCCCTCGGATTGAATCGAGAAACCCACATCCTCTTTGCTCCACAGCGTGCCCCCCCAACCCCCGCTGGCTTCAGAAAGAGGTGTCTCAGCAGCGGGTCAGGCCCACTGGCAGCAAAGCTTAACCTCTCAAATTTTTGTGAATTCTCTCCTCTAGTTCTCTGGCTGGAATCCTGGCAGGAGGCGAGTAATCGGCTGGTCCTCAAACCAGTGTGCCTTGTTCCCCAGGCACAGGGCGGGGCCCCAGCTGGTTCTTGCCCCAAAGTTTAGGAGCCCCTAGAGCCTGAGAGCGGGTGGTGGGGTTGGGTGGCGGGAGGGGAGGAGGGTCTGAAACTCCCTTCTTTTGCAGAGGGACCCCCTGCAGAAGTTGTGACCCCCAGAGGGGGGGTGAGCCGTGGTCGAGGGTGGTGGCCCCTAGGGCTGGTCAGGGTTCCATCCTGAGAGTTCTGGAAGAAGAGTTCCCAGGACGTGTGTTTTAGCCTGGCCCAAAGGTCCGTCTTAAAGAGGTTCCGCAGGGGGCATTTCAGCCTTAGCTGCTGGGCTGGGGCTAATCCCGCCATACTTTGACCCTTGGCTCTGCTGAAATATTGGGGTGGGATCACTGTCCGTTGTGGGGGGCTGTCGTGTGCATTGTAGGCCTGGCCTCTACCCGCCAGATGTGTGTAGTGCCCCTCCCCCCCCATTTGGCACAATCAAAAAAGGTCTCCAGATATTACCACATGTCCCTCAGGGGACCAAATAACTCCTGGCTGTGAACCAGGGGGCTACAACCTCCTTTGCCCACCGGCCCTGCTCTCGGACCATTTTAGGGCATTTATACGTGTATGCAGAAATATAAGAAATCGCTGTGACTGAGCATGTATGTGCTTACCTGAGTGGCGTGTTAGGGCGGCTCTTTTCATCCAGCCTTGTGTCTTGGGTTCATGGTTAGGAGCATGGATTCTAGAAGCCAAAGGGCCTGGGTTCGAATCCTGGCTCTGCCCCCCTGTGACCTTGGGTGAGTCCTTTTGCTTGCCTGAGTCCTGGTCTCCCCACCTGCAAATGGAGATGATCGGAGCGCTTAGGGGATTGCCGCAAGGAGCAGAGTCATCTGTGGGAAGGACCTTCGGAGCCCAGCGCTGAGCCAAGGTCAGGGCTATCCTGGTACCTGCTGCAGGCTCTCCTGTTATCTGAGAAGAAGCCCCAAGAAGAAGGGAAGTCTTCCAGCCTCCCAGCCCTGTGTCGATTTTTTAGTTTATTTTTATTTTCAGTCCTCCTTGAGGACCAGGAGGGGAATCTGCCTGCTCCTCTTTTGTCCTGTGGTCGGACACTCAATCTGTGTTTACCCGCCTGCTTCCTTCCCCAGGGTGGGACTGACAGACGATCCCTTGTTTCTGGGCCAGGGGAGGCAAGGCTATTTCAGGCTGGTGGGACTAGGGCCACCAAAGTCTGGTGGAAGCAGGTGGCCATGAGCCACTAGGATCTGGGGGCCTGTATCTTCTCCCTTGCAGGGGGGTGGCAGGCGGCTTTTGGAAGGAGCTATTCCCAGCCGCAGCAGCAGTGAACGAGGTCAGGGCCAGAGGGGGCTGAGGGTAGTCGGTGCTTTCTTTCACTCATTCACTTCTTCATTCAATACATGGACACTGGGCTGGGTCCTGGCACATGGCCAGAACAAGATGGATAAGGCCCCTGCCCTTGCGGACTCTTCAGATAATACAAAGAGAGGTCCCTTGAGAAGGTGGTGACAGATGGAATGATGACATTCACTGAGGACCTACTATGCTTTGTCTGGATTATCTCTTTGAGCCCTTGCAACAACTCTTGTGCTATTTTCCTGGTGGGGCAACTAAGGCCCAGAGAGACAGAGTAACTTTCTCAAGTCTACTCAGCTGGGGAGTGTATGCACCAAGAAGGAAATAAAATGAGGATATGTTTGTAATGGGGATGGTGGCGTCTTCTTGAGATGGGGTGGTCAATGAAGGCCTCTCTGAAGAGGTGGCATCTGAGCTGAGTCCTGGGGTTGAGAAAGAGCCAGATGTAGAGAGACAGTCGAGAAAAGCGTGTTCTAGGTAGAGGGGGGGCAGCATGTGCAAAGGCCCTGAGGCAGGATCATGTTTGGCTTCTTTGAGGAACAGCAGGAGGTCAGGATGGTGGAGTTGGGGAGATACATTGGTGTGGTGTGGGACTCATGCACGGTGAGCACTTTGGGTTTTATTCTTAGTGGGGCTGAGGAGCCCCTGGAGGATTTTCAGCAGAGGTGTGGCATGGTCTGATTGATGACCTGAAAATCATACTGTATGGGGGTCTTCCCAAGATCTCAGCAGCTGCCTCCTGCCACTGGCTTTGACACTTGTCCAGGGAGGAGAACCATACCTTCTCCTTGCCAGGCAGATCCCCAGACCCTGTGGGAAGGCGGCTGTGTGACCCAGGGCTATTTCCAACCTGTCTGGGTCTCAGCCTCCCTGTGAGTACTGTGTTGGAGCTGACCATACCCGATGAAGACTTTGGGTCCCTGTTGATGGCCAGGGTGCAGCTGGTGAGAGGGCTGTTTATTTATGATGGGTGTCTGCTTCCTGTGATAGAGGAAGGCACCCCCGGTTTCTGTTCAGGAAACTAATTTGCATGATTAAAAGCTGTTTGGCAGTACCTTTGCCTCCATCCACTGGACTCAGAGGCTCCTTAACAACACCTCCCTCCATGGTGTCAGCTCTTACCTCTGCCCCATGGTGGCGGGGAACGTATTTTTCAAACCCACTTCACAGGTGAGGAAGACTGAGGCACAGAAGGTGAAGTGCCTTGCCCAAGAACACACGATCGAGAAACACCCCGGACAGTTTAGAGTTGCCTGCTCTGCTCTTCCCTGGGCCTGCCCCAGTCTGCCCTCCACACACAGCCAGAGGGGTCCAGTCAGAGCTTGAGTCCGTCCATGCCACAGCCCT
Organism: Mellivora capensis; assembly: GCA_004024625.1. Taxonomy (NCBI): domain Eukaryota; kingdom Metazoa; phylum Chordata; class Mammalia; order Carnivora; family Mustelidae; genus Mellivora; species Mellivora capensis. The sequence goes on along the minus strand of PISX010000782.1, from coordinate 49,817 downwards.
GCTCAGAGCCCTCCCGTGACTCCCACTTCCCTCAGAGTAGAAGTGAAGTCCTTGGGATGGTCTGGAGGGTCCTGTCTCCTCTCCTGTTAGTCTCTCTCTTTCTTTCTCGTATAGTTTTTTTTTTTAATTGAGATATGATTCACCCGTCATAAACCTCACCCTTTCAAAGTATGTGATTATTGAGTTTTGAGTATTTTTGCAAAGTTGTGCAATTTTCATCACTACCTAATTCCAGAATGTCCTTTTGCTCCTACTCCCCCCACTCCAAAGCCACATGCGCCTTTTCTTCTGCTTTTTGGTCTTCTCACTGGTTCTGCCTGGGATGCTCTTCCTCCACTGTCCCTGTAGCTCACTCCGCCCTGTTCCCGAGGAGGTCTTTTGCTGACCACCTGCTTTTCAAAATTGAACTCCAGCCCCACCTCGCCACTTCCTGTCTCCTTCCCCTTCCCCGTGAGATTGTTCTCCATCACCTGACACACTGGATGGCTGACCAACTTAGTGTGAATTGTTAAGTTTCAGCTCTGGGAGGATAGAGCATTTCTGTCTGTTCCCCTCACGTCAGGCACCAAGAACAGTGCCTGACACATAGTAGGTGCTCTTTAAATATTCGCCGATGGAAAACATTTGCTTTTCCTCTGAATACATGTATATGTTTTCTTATATAAAAGGACGTACTTGTCTTGATTGCTATAACAGCTAAATACTTTTGTGCAGACTTTTGGGGACCTGGGACTAAGACAGTCTCATGCTCTCAAACTTGAGCAAAGGTGGATGTGGGCTGAGGTCCCTGGTCTGCTGTGTTTGCTCATCAGTCCCCACCACCCAGCCCTTGTCAGCTTTGGGCCACGGAGTGGATGAGTGAAAAGGGGATGAATGAGGCACAGTCTGGTTCCTGCTACTTTCTTTCTTTTTTTTTTTTTTAAAGATTTTATTTATTTATTTGTCAGAGAGAGAGAGAGAGCGAGCACAGGCAGACAGAGTGGCAGGCAGAGGCAGAGGGAGAAGCAGGCTCCCTGCCGAGCAAGGAGCCCAATGTGGGACTCGATCCCAGGACGCTGGGATCATGACCTGAGCCGAAGGCAGCCACTTAACCAACTGAGCCACCCAGGCGTCCCTCCTGCTACTTTCTTAATGAGTGGCCTTGACTTTGGGGAGTGCAGAGCCCAGTGTGGGGAGTGGCTACAGACTGTCCAGGTGTCCTTGGCTTCCTGCCTTTACCACACTGGGAGGGCAGAGGGAGCTCTGTGTGGTCTCTGCCACCAGCTGATGGCTGGCCAGATTGTTGCTGGGTGGTTTTGAAGATTGATTTCCCCTTGATCACAAATATAATAAATAAAGTGGTGGGGTAAGTGTCAGAAGCACATTCCCTTCTGTCCATTCAGCCATCATGGAGCCAAGGATGGTAAAATGTTTTGCATATATACCTGGCTATAGGTATTATATATTTCTACATGGGTGCAGAGGTCTAGACACAGAACCCTCGTATGCTGTGTTTATGGGCAATATACATTTTTTTTAAAGTTAATTTTTTGGTAACTTTTTATTTTGACATGTCCAATCCAGAGCCCCCACTGTGTCCCCTTCACCCAGATTCACCAATCCTTAGCTGTTGGCTACATTTATTTTTAATCCTCCCCTTCTTCTTTCCCCTCTCCCACCTGCCTCCCCCTACCCCATACAGACGCATACGCATGGGTGCGTGTGCGCGCACACACACGTACACTGTTACAATTATTATGACTTTAAAAAAAAGATTTATTTATTTATAAGAAAGAGAGAGAATATAAGCTGGGGGAATGGCAGGCAGAAGGGGAGGGAGAAGCAGGTTTCCTGCCAAGCCGGGGAGCCTGACGTGGGGCTTGATCCCAGGACCCTGGCATGACGACCTGAGCCCAAGGCGGATGCTTAACTGACTGAGCCACCCAGGTGCCCCTACAATTATTATGACTTTGATCCATTTGGGAATATTGCAGATGTGATGCCCCTAAGTCATTCTGCGTGTATCTCTTAAGAACACAGACGTCCTCTATGTTCTCATAGCACACTGAGCAAAATCAGGAAATTTAACATCGATACTAACTTATACAATCTACAATCTGTATTCAGATGTTTTCCCAGCAGTGTCCTTTATATCTAGCTCCCCTCCCCTGCCGTCCCCATCCCAGGGTCCAGTCCTACCGAGGTCCTGTCCCTTTGGCGATTTTGTGTGTGCTTTTGACCCCTCGTGCGGGCGGCAGAAACTCTTTGCTAAGACGTGAGTCTGCCAGTGCTTGACTTCAGCCACCACTTCCCAACTCTGGGAGCTGGGGCAGCGAACTCTTGGGCCTCAGTTTACTTAGCTGTCAAATGGGGAAGTTGCTTGTTGTATCTTCACACACATTTTCCCAAGCGTTTGCTGGGTGCCCGGGCCTGCTGTAGATGCTGGGGTACTGCTGTCCAGTGCAGGCAAGCACGCGGGCCCTTGGGGGGCTCCCGCTCCCGTGGTCGCTGAGGAGAAAGGCTTCACCGGCCATGGCGCTGGCTGCGCTGGCTGGGGGCGGGGCGCGCCTGCCCCACGTTGGTCATCTTTGCCCTCATCACACTCACTGTAGAACTGTGGGCAATGAGGACCCTTCCAAACAACCAGTGTCACCTTTTGTTACATTTCGTCCTTGTTCTTTGTTTGCATTTGTTTTGGTCTGGGGCAAGCCCACTGCCCACACGCACAGCTTTCTTCTCTGGCCTCTTCTGGGGGATTCCTCCCAGGGTTGCACGAAACTTTCTTCGTCACTGGGCCCCTGATGGCTTCATAACGATATGTGGGGGCTTCATAATGAAACGCGGGCTCCCCACTGCCCAGGTTGGATCCTGGCTTCTTAGTGGCTGTTTCATTGAGGGCCATCTGCTTCACCTGTGTGTGCCTCAGTGTTCTCCTCTTTCTGGAAATAGTGCTGCCTTCTCCATCAGTGGGGGGGTGAGAAGAGGTAAGATCCGTAAAGCTCACGCCACTGTCCGCACGTGGTAGGCGTTTCATGGGTATTAGCTAGAATTCCAGTCATTCTGCTGATATAATGAGAACTATTACGTGAACGCAATTATTATTATTCACACATTCTTCTTCTTCTTCACACATTGTTATTCAAATATTATCATTATTATTAAATTATAATTTAATGACAATAAAAATATTCTATTTATTTTGGGGGGGCAGACTCCCCGCTGAGCACGGAACCTGATGCGGAACTCGATCTTATGACCTGGGATCACGACCAAGAGTTGGAGGCTCAACTGCCTGAGCCTCCCAGGCGCCCCTGTTGTTATTATTACTTAAACATTCATCTTAGATTGAACGTTTACATGGTTTCCAGTTTTCCAAAGTGGTAGACCACGTGCATCATCTTTGTTCAAGCTGCTAGCGTTTGTGCCCATCTAGTAACTGAGGGCTGAACAAGCCTTGGTTCAAACCTTTTGGTTTTTACTAACCCAGAGAAGTCACTGGCAGCTAGTGAAGTCCTAGAATCAGGTTGTAAGAGCTGGAAGAGACCAGACATCATTTCACGCATTCATCTCATTTTTCCAGAAGGGGAAACTGAGTCTCAGAGCTGTTCTATGCCTGACCTGGCTCAGGCTCACCAAGTGGGCTCGTGGCTGAGACAGGATTTGAACGCAGGTTTCCTGGCTCCTGTCCCATGATTGTTCTGCTTTTGTCCAACAGCTAAGACACCGTGGAGGACAGAGAGAGGCTTCAGAGGGAGGCTTGTGTCCAGATGAGTCAGTCCCAGTGTGCCCTGGGAAACGTCACTCTCAGACTCTTTGACACGAGGGCCCCTAAGTGTGAGGTGTATGTGTTGGGGTGGCAGGGCCCATGTTCTGTCCCAGGTCCTGTGCTCGCCGCTGAGGACATAGATGTGACGAAAACAGAGCTGCTCACTCTCATTCAACGGCCATGGGGCCATAGAACCTTGGGTTTCCAGCTGGAGGTCTTCTTGCCACATCAGGCCAATAAATAGATTTTTGTCAGGCCTGTACAGTGTTTGAAAATATTTATGAGTTGCCAACATTGAAAAATCAAGATATTTCATACAGAATCTTACTTCTGGCTTTTGAATCAGGAAATCTCTCCACATCAAGTTCACATTCTTTCAGGCAGGGCTTGGCTGGAGCTGAATGGCAGCAGTCTTCACTTTGCCACACTCCCCGTTCTTCTCTAATGTCCCTGAAATCGAAACCAAGTGGTAGTTGCCATTTATCATTACGCTTGCCCTGCTGGCTTTTTTTCTTTTTTTTTTTTCTTTAATGTAGAGTTCAGAGGACAATGGAATATTTCTTCTAACCTTTGTTTTGATCAGGTGGAAAAACAAAAGCCGAAGACGGTCATGTGTTTTAAGGAAAGTAGGATGTGGCAGATTTCCCTTTGGAAGAAAGATGTGTTTAATAAGTAAAAATGTGTCTGACAAGCAGAAATGCGCTCTTCTGTGAGGGGGCTGCCGCTTTCGTTGCTATCACGAAGGACACCCATCCAGCCCCAGTGCCGTACCCGCCGGCTGGCCACATGCGGTTGAGTTTGACACGTGAGTTCCGGTTTGTGGGTGGGTGGTCCCTCAGGCTCGGCTCGGTGAGCAGACGTGGAGAAGGGGGGCGCCATTAGGGTGATTCCATTACCCCAGCTCCCACCTCCTGGGGCCTGCGGGCAAGTCCCTCTTCTTCTTTGCAACCTCAGCTTGTTCAACTGGAGATTCCCACATTCGTGTGTCCTACTTCCCAAATCTTGTTCTCAACTTAGAGGTCGTTGGGAGGCCCTGGGGTGCAGACCCCAGAGTGGAAGCAGCGGGTTCCGGGAGGGATGTGAGAGGGCCTCCTCTTGGACCGGAGGCACCCTCTTGGACCCTGATGGCACCCCTGGCAGGCTCCCCGTCCTCCTGTGCTGTGCAGCGCAGCGGTGCCCTGTCCCCAGCTCCCGTTCTCCCACATCTCCGTTTTGAGAGAAGAACCGCAAGAGTGCAACCAAGAACAGCGACAGGACGGCTGTTGCCGATGGGAGCAGCACATGCTGATGGTCCTTGGCTGCAGGTGGACCGGAGGCCCAGCTCAACCGCCTCAGTGCCGGTGGGAATGGCTTGGCTGGTGTCAGCGAAGGGTCTGGCCTGTGTCCTGGAGTGGACTCGGATTGGCTGCCTTGGGTCATGCGGCCGTCCTTGACGGAGTCAGGGACATTGCGGCCAAGTCTGGGTGAGGGGCCCACCTGTTCCCCATGGCAGTGAGGAAGCATTAACTTGGTGAAAGAAGACCCCAGGCGCTGGGACAGGAAGAAGGGAGGGGGGCCTGCATGCCAGGTGGGAGCATCTCTCCTCGTCTCTGCTGGTGCCTCCATCCCAGTTTGGAAGCCAAACTGGAAGCCGTTGCCTTCTCCTGAGTCGTCGGTTCCCAGTAAAACCTGTTGTCACCTGGCCTGCCTGTAGCGCCTCCCACAGCTTTTCCAATCCCCACCTTCAAAACCCTGTTCATACTCTGCTTCCCTAAGAGGTCTTCCTTCTCGTCCTGGCTCTTTCCATGGATCTAATAATGATACCAGTGTCCATAGGTATGAGGTGCTGTGCTCAGCGGACGTGTCTCAAGCAGTGTGGCCTCCCGGAACCTGACGCGGGGAAGGCTGCCTATGTTGCCTAGGTCACCCATTTTATACTTGAGGAAACAGAGGTTGCAAAGGTTCAGCAACCTGCCCAGAGTCACACACATTCTTTTCTCTTCTGGCAGACCCCACTGGATACATTTTGTCTTCTCTGAGACCACACAGCCTGGGTTTGAATCCTCTGCCCCTTCTAGGTATTGTTACCCTCGGAAAGTGACTTAACCTCTGTCTCTGGGAGAAGAACATTCCAGGCACAGGGAACAGGTAGTGCAAAGGCCCTGAGGCAGGAACATGTTTCAGGAAGGAGGTCAGCATGGCCTGAGCGGAGTGAGCCCGGTGGAGAGTGAATTGGAGGTGAAGTCAAGGAGGTAGCAGTGGGAGTAGGGAGGCTGGTGGCCAGATCGGGCAGGGCCTTATGGGCCACCGTAAGGATTTTGCATTTCACTTTGAGTGAGGCGGGGGTCCTTGGGACTTTTGAATTGTGGAGGGACAGAATCTCACTTCATTTTCCCAGGGCCCCTTTGGTTGCCAGGGGAGAATGGACTGTAGAGGGGCAGGGTGGAGGTAGAGGGAGGAGGCTGCTGTGGTCGCCAGGGAGAACAACATGGCAGCTGAAGCCTGGGGTGTTCTGTGGGTGGTTAGAAGTTACTTAATTGCCTCATCTTTGTGCCCCTGTGTTATTTAGTAGTTGTGTGACATTGGGTCCTGGCTTTATCTGATTGAGTCTCAGTTTTCTCATCTATAAAATGAGGTTAATGATGTGACCTCTCTTATCAGGCTGTGGGGATGAATTATATGAGGTGATGAATGCACAGTGCTTCCCAGCGTGCCTGGCATGTCATAGAGCTCAGCAGATATTTGTGGAATGAGCCAGTGAATGAAGGATGGGGAGTTTGGGGCTGCTCCAGCTCTGCCCAAAGCATCTACCACTAAGGTCAGCCCCAGAGTGGGAAGTATCCTGTCCTCCCCCGATTCCACTCTCCTCCTCCCCACACATGGAGATTTGAATGAACAGAACCCAGAATGTTCTGGCAATAGTCACTCCCTCTTTCCTAGTGACAAAGGCATCTTTGTTATGTCTGGGTGTGAAATCCATTTCAGAAGTGAGGATAGTGCGGGCTCAGGAGTCAGCTTTTGAGGATGGGGAGGGGCTTGGGAGGAAGGCGTCTCAGGGCCCAGTAGATGGATCATCCTCTGTCCTCATTTGGGTCCAGAATGCTCTTGAATTGGTATTTTGTGGAGTGAGAGCTATGTGGACATTTCTGCTGACTAACCTGGCAAAATTACCTTTGGTAGTATTACCACTGGCTGTCTTTGACACAACACAAAGTGATAAAACCCAGTGCTGGTGTGGCTGCTAGGACACAGGCATTTCCATATGATGCTGGTGGGAGTGTTGATGACTGGTATCTTTTGGGACGAATAGTCTGGCAGTGTCTTTAGAAATAAAAATAACCTCCCTTCCCATAATATTCTTTAATTCAGTTCATTTGGGAATCTCCCCTATAGAACCAAGAAAAAAAGCATGTAGAAGCGTAAGTTACAAAGATATTTATTTCAGTTTTGTTTATAAATGGCCAGAGAAAAGGGGGGCAGGGAAGCCACAGGGAAGTCAGAGAAAATTCTGACTAAGATTGTTGTTTATTCACGTGTTGGGATATCAGGTAGCTGTTGAGAAGAATGGGCTTGATCTCCTCTTGACAGGAAGGGCTGTATGTGCTGTACTGTTCAGCACGAAAGGGTAAGTTGTGAGTCACATGTAGAGTGTGATCCCAATTTTGTAGAAAAGATATGTACAACAACACTAGGACGCACACCAGAAAATTAACATTGGGGGTCTCGGGCTGATAATGAGGAGGGGTACAGAGAAGGTATTTTATTTATCTTTGTATTTTTTTTTTTCATTGCTTAACCGGTTGTAATTAATATATTATTCCTCAAATTTCTCAAGTTAAAATAAACTAATAATAAAAAGATAAAGATAATTCCTGGCTTCTCACCCACTGTGAGACCTGTGTATCTGTAATATTGGGTCAAAGACAGACTCCTGTGGTGCTTTGGGAATCAGGATAGTGAGGTGGTTGGGGCCCCTTAGGTTACACTTGGGCCCTGGATTTGAAAGATGGACACAGATCTTTCCCTTTATGGAGCTGACGTGCTGGTCAGCCTCGAAACTGTACCTGGGACAGCGGTTCGCGGAGAAGGGCTGTTTTTGCCCCCTGCCCCTGGGGGGGGGGACATTTGGCAATGTCTGCAGCCATTCTTGGCTGTCACAGCTCGGAAGGCAAGGTACCACTGGCATCTCATGGGTGGAAGCCAAGGTTGTTGCTGAATGTCCTGCAGGGCCTGGGGCAGCCCCCACAACAGTGACCTGGCCCGAAACGTCAGTGGTGCCACGGTTGAGAGTCTGGGTTCAATTATTGTCTGGCCCAGTGGGTACTAGACAGTCTCCCGCACTGATGACATTGGTGTCTCCGTATGGGCCACTCATCCGACGGGCAGGGTGGTCAGGGCCCTGAGAGCGACTCCCTCTGAGGTGGAAGCAGGATGTTCCATCCCTGGGCTCGGGGTTGGCCTGCATGTTCAGGAAGAAGGAAGACCTGACTCTGGGGACACTCTGGGGACCCAGTCCTGAGTGTGGTTTTGGCTGCCTTTCTTGCCTCTCAGCTCAGCGCCTGCACTGTCCCATCTGCTTTCACTGTGACGCCGTGGGCCAAGACGTGTCCTTGGCCCCTTCCCTACGTGTCAGGCCTTTGTCACACCTTCCATGCTGGCAGCTGTGGAAGGCGGGGTGGTGGTGGTTGCGGGGGGGTGGTTTCTTTATTTCTGCTCATGAAAAGCCATGTTTCACAGCAGCGTGTCATGTCTGCAGCCTGGGACCTGTGTTGGGCGGCTCTGCCAGCTGAGGTGGCCCTTAGAGCCACTTGCATCAGCTTCGTCCCTCTCTGACCCTCAGTTTCTCAGAGGGGCAGTGGAGCGGGGTGGGGAGCTAATTCCTATCCTGCTGACCTCTCTCAGGAGCAGGGGGCTGATGCATGTGGAACTGCCTTGTCCCCAGCAGTTAACTTCAGAAGGAGCTGATGTCATCAGGCCTCTTTGTCACTGTCTTTCCCCAGCTCACAGTCAGGGAGGCTGGCGGGCGCGGATGATTCGTTCCCTCTCTCCTTTCGTCTTCCGTCTCGTCTCATTCTTCTGTGGTTGAGGTCCTCTTGTTCACTCATGATAAATGTCATCCCTTTGCCGACATTTCCCAAAAGTCTACTTCCCGTGCTGACCTCTGCCCTGACCTCTAGGTATCTATATCCGGATGACAGAGGGCATCTCTGCTTGGGTATCTGGTGGGCATCACAGACTCCGTGTTTTCTCCGGCTCACCCTGTTCAGGGGCCCCTCCTGTCTAGTTAGTGGCCCCTCTGGCCTCTCACTTACTTGGGCACATCGGTAGAGCTGTCACCACTCTGCTCTTCCCCTTATATCCTACATCTGGAAATCCCGTTAGCTCCACCTTCAACAACTCCCCAGAATCCGGCCACTCCTCATACCTCCACAGCAGCTGCCTTGGTTTCTGCCACCATTGTCTCCTGCTGGGACTGGTGCAGTCACCTCCTCCCTGGTCCCCTCTATCATTGCCTCCTGAGAGGTGGTTCTCCACATGCATTTGTGTAAGTCACATCACATTCCTCTGCTCAAAACCCTCCCATGGCTCCTACCTCACTTAGTATAAAAGTCACAGGCCTGAAGATGACCTAGCTGGCCCTTTAGTATCTGGTCTTTCTACTCCCCATGTTTACCTCTCTGACCTTATCTCCAAACATACCTAACATAGTCCAGCCCCAGGGCCTTTGCACTTGCTGACGGAGTGGTCTAGAGCATTCCTCAGGTATCCATGTGGTTTGTTACTTCTTTAGGTCTCTGCTCAGATATCTCACTTTCCCATTGTAGCCTCCCCTGCCCTCTCCATCTAAAAATTGGACCTCCTCCCCGTGCTCCCTCTCCCTTCTCCATTGCATTTCTATTTTGCTTACTTGTTTGATTATTGTCTCCTCCCCAGTCACTCGGATTTGAACTCCTAGAGGGCAGGGATTTTTATCTCTCCTGTTTCCTATTGTTCCCGGACCTAAAATAGTACCTGACACCCAGTGGGTACTCAGTAAATATTTGTAAAGGAAGGAAGACCATTCATTCGCTGAGATTATGTTATTTACCCGGACTTCTGACATAGAATATATGGACACCAGGGACAGAGCTAAATCGAACAATGGTGTGTGCCCTCAAGGAGTTCCAGTCCAGGGGAGAGAATGGATACATAAGTAATGACGGCTCAGGGTGGTAAGTGCTTTAACAGATATATTGAGATATATCAGGACTCTTTAGATTGTAAATGACAGAACCCCCAATTCAGAGGGTCCCAAGTTTAAAAAAAAAAAAGACTCTTATGGGTTCACTTAGGAGTAATGGCTTCAGGTGTAGTTGGATCCAGGTGCTCTCTGGCTTCACTCTAAGGTCATATACCTATCTCTGAACCAAGGACTGCCCATCCAGGAGCCCACAGCTCTGACTGGTCAGGCCTGGGGTCGTATGTTTGTCACTGTAGATGGAGGTGAGGCTCAGCTCCTCCATAACCATGTGTACCAAGATTGGGACTCACGATGGCTTTCAGGAGGTCACATTTCTGGGAACTGCTGAAACGGTGGATTTCCTGTATATTCTCAGTGATTTTGGGGATATGTGGCCCTGTGTATTCCCAGGTGGCTGGGAGCAGAGTGGGGGTGCTGCAGGTTTCCTTGTGACAGGTGGCCCCCTGCCTCTCCCCTCACACCCCTCCTTTGCCCCGTCGCCCTGTACTTTATAAATGCTCCTGGCTCTCCGCCTCTCCACCATCCTCCCTTGCCTGTTATCACAAAGGGGCTCCAGATGGTGCGGCTCTCGGGGAGTCTGCCATGCAAATCTGCCAGGTTCCTACCCCCCTTCTCCCTCCTCTCCTGCATATGCTGACTGTGGGCTTCTCCGATCCTATTTTGGGCCTGAGGGAGGAAAGATGCTCGGGGTCCCTGGTTGGGCCTTGGACTCTTTCTAGCCCATGGTGCTGGGAAGCCATGTTTTACCTACTTTGGTCTTTTGGTTCCCAGGGATGTCCTGAACCAGACTGGCCTGCTATTACTCACCCATCCTGGGTCTAAAGCAGGATATCTCAAATTTTACTATATATTCAAACCACCTGGGGACCTAATTCAAGTACAGCTTCTGGGTCAGCAAGTCTGGAGGGAGGGGGCTGAGAAGCTGCATTTCAGATGAGCTCCCGGGAGGTGGGAGACATGTACTGCTGGTCTGGGGGTCTCTAGTACCTTCTCAGGAAAGCGGCTTGCCCCCTCCCTGTGCCCCAGCCTGGCTCAGATCCTCCTTTGCTAGCTCTCAGGTCTGCCTGTCTTCTGTCAGAACCCTTGCCACTGACGGAATGGGTGATTGACACACCATGTTGGACCTACTTTAAGCTCTAGGAATCTTGTTTTCTGCTGTCTTTGTACCGTCAGCAACTATCATTTAAGGTCTTACTGTTACTCCAGCCAGATACTGGGGAAGCGGCCGTGAACGAAACAGAAAATCCCTGCTCCCCTAGATCTGACATTTAAGTGGGGAGAGATGGATAGTAAATAAGGAAACCCTACAAGTGACAAGCCCTATGAAAATGGCCGTACAGGGATATGAATTAGAGTGTTGGGGGCTGTTTTTGGATTTGACGATCAGGATGCAGGCCCATCTGTTGTGGTAGGTGACTTGAAATGGGAACTTGAATGCTGAGAAGCCACGCCTAGGAAGAAAGGCAGGAGGCATTCTGTTCCAGGCAGAGGGAACCGCTCATGCAAAGGCCCTGAGGCAAGGATGAGTTTGGTGAGTTTCAGGACAAGGCAGGGGCCAGATCTGAGCAACATAGTAGGAGCTGCATCACATAGGGCCAAGGTGAGGGGCTGGGGTTCTGTTGTAAGAACAGTGGAGGGTTTCAGGCCAGTGAGTCCAGTGAGTGACTTATCTCTGAGAAGAAAACCCCGGACTGCTGTGAGGAAAGTAGTCTGGAGTGGTGAGTCGGAGAGAGGAGTGGCGGGTTGAGGATGGGAGTAAAAAGCCAGTATCCATGGAGCTGAAACTGTGGCCTTGGCTCTCACCTACTCAAGGGTCACACTCCATTGGGTTCCACTAAAGGATGGTTTAAGGGACCCTGCTGGGATCTGCCTCGTGGCTGGTCTGGGTTTGCTTCTGAGGAAATGGCTGATGCTAGGGGTGCAGTTCGTGGGGAGGGGGTCCCCTTCTCAGTGCTTGTCTGCCAGTGGGAGAGCCCGGCTGGCTGGGCTTCTCAGAATGAGGTCTTTGATGTCACTGACCCATACAGTGTTGCTGAAAGAGGGGGTGCGCCTTGCCCTGCTTCCAGAGTTCCCACGCAAGACTGCACTGCTCATGATACTAGTAAGTTCTCCATGCTGCTGCTCAGCGAGTCCTTCCTGCGGACGGGCTCACCTATGTTTCAAGTCCTGCCCTGGGCGGGGGGACCTCGTGGGATGACCGCTATAATCCTGCCAGGGAGTCCTCATTTTCCCCTTTGTACAGTCGAGAGACCCGAGGCTCAGAGGGGTCGTTCCCCGAGACCTCTCAGTAAGTGGCCACTGTTGCCATCTTTTTAGAAATCCCGGAGCCGGTGGCAGCCACAGCAGTCCGTTGGGTGTGCCATGGGCGTGGGGCTCCTATAGGTGGATGTTCCAAGGGCACGGTGGCTCTTGGGGCCTGGTTTGGGCGCTGAGAGCCCTAGGTTGCGGAGAGCCGGGCCCCTTCTGCCATCCGAGCGCCTGGGCTCCCTCTGCTGGGTACTGACTGTGGGCAGTGGTGACAGCCTCTGTGGTGCTGTCCTTGGTTTCCTTGTCTGTGAATTGGGGGGAGGGGAGGAGGAGAGCAAAAGCCCTGCTGTGTCCGGGGGCGGTGGGGCGGGCGGGGGGGGGGGTTTGCACTGAGCCTGGCTCACCGAATGCCCTGTGATCATGGTCATCGCTGGCTGTCCCTGCTACTCTTGTCCTCGTTATTCTTACTGCCAGGCAGAGGGCTCCGCACAGCCACCAGCTGGCCTGCTTTCTATCAGGACAGTCCTGGTTTCAAAGCAAGAAGTCCCACGTCCCAGGAAATCCCTCGTCCTGGGTAGGCTGGGAGGGCCGCGCTGTCCTCTGATCACGTGCTTCGAAGTAAGAGTAGGTCATGGTGTCAGCTACACCTTGACTGGGATTCCGCTCCACTCCCTGCCACCATGTGAGCCCGAGCAGTTACTTCCCCTCTCGGTGCCTCAGTTTCCCTCTGTGCTCCTTGGGGCGTGATTGTAGTACCTGCCATGGGGGTTTTGTGAAGCTGAATTGAGAGGAGTATAAAGCCTGTGTGGCTCAGTGGTTGTATTTAAGTTGTCTGGTGTGGGGGGGCCCGAGTGGACTCTGAGGAGAAGCTGACAGAGGTTCTGAAGGCTGGGCCGGCCTGGGGCCTTGCAGGTCCCTCCCTCCCCCACAGCAGGCTTCAGAGTCTGGCTGGCTCCCTCCTCCACCACATCAAAGCTCCCAACCAGCCGTCTTTACAGCGGGGTCTGCCAGGCCCCTGGTGCAGAGGCAGATCACAGAAGATCCTGTCTGGATGCCGGGTGGCTGTGGCAGGGGACCCTTCTTCCAGCAGCCCGTGTGCCTCCCACGCAGCTCAGAGGATGGCTGATGGTCTCTTGGATTTCGACCTAGCCGGCCCCTCGCTGGTCCTCTTGAGGGTGGATAGAAGCCTATACGGCAGTGGGACCCTGAGAGGCTGGCCAGCCTCTCTAAATGGGGCTGCCAGAGCCTCCCCGTGGGGTGCATGGGAGAGCCCCCCAGCTTGGACTGTATGCACAAAATTCACGTAGGACAAAACCAGATCCCTGGATGATGGCATTTGGAATCTTTTACTTGGACCCAGCTAGTGCTTTGAACACACATGGGGGTGTATGGAGCTCGCTCTCTCACCTTAGGATGCTGCACACAGGGTCCCCAGGTGGACACAGCTTCAGAAGGGGATTTCCAGCTCTTTCCTCTTTCTATCCCACCTTGCTGTCCTCATGGGGTGAGGTGGTTACCCCCAGCCCAGCATGCAGGGTTGTCTTTGGAGAATTAAGTGGGAGAAAATATGTGGGCTCTCCAGAAGTGAGTTGTTTCTTTTACATTGAAATTAAAATTTTATTTGGTTCTGTCTCCAGACTTAAGTCAGGGTCTTGCACAGATCTGAAAAGATTTCAACTTGCTCCCAGAAGGAGGACCAGATACCTCACTCCCCACAATCTAATTTAGTTGGTTGACAGTAACTGTAGTAGATACATTTTAGTGAGCACGTGCTATGTGCCAGAACCCCGCAGGTCCTTGTTGCCTGGCAGGTGTGCTCCGGGGGCCAGCAGCCTTGACCTGGGCTTCCTTCCCCAGATCGGCTGTATCAGAATCTGGTTTTCCGAGCAGTGTGTGCAGGTCAGTCACAAGCACGCTGCAGTTTGAGAAATGTCGGCGTGGGTGTTATTTACTCCTTCAGTCCCTATAGCCACCCCATGAGTTAGGGCTCCTTCTTACCAAAGAGGACACTGAGACACAGAGAGGCTCCCGTGGTTAATGGAGTCTGTAGAGAGGCGCCTGGCCCCAGAGCCCTGTTCTTGAGCACGCGCTGTGACTGTGCAGGGATGCGCCAGCTGAGAACATGGAAAGGGAGTGGATGATTCTGATTGCGGTAGGGTCGGCCCCTGTGGCAGCCTGATTTGAGTTGGACCCTTGGAGAAGAGGAAGCTCTTGCCAGCAGAGGAGTGGGTCTGCTCCGTCCCTGGAGTGCGGCTCCACTTGGCCCACACCTGGGGGGAGGCCCTTACTCTCTGCTCTGGCTTCAGGAGCCAAGTGGGATCCACCCTCCTTGTCCTACTGCGGAGCCCAGGGGAAGCAGGGAGGGCTTGGCCGGTAGCCCAAGAGCAGTTCAGTAGCACCTGCTTACTGTAATATAGGATGGGCCAGCGCTGGAATTAGATGCAATTCAAGAAGATTAGGAATAATTTTTCATGAATTAATCAAGTCCTGAATCTTTATTGAGGAGTGGAGGAAGTTCTGTCTTTGATGGGGGAGCTCAGGAAAGGCCCGATCCAGGAGCAAAGCCATGGATAATGAGCGGGAGCTGGCGTATGACAGTTTGGGGTAAGGGCTCTGGGGAAGAGAGTGTGGGCAAAGCCTGGGAGGTGGGCGAGAACTTGGTGAGTGTGAAGGGCAGTAGGTGCTGGAGTGGAGAGAGGGAAGGCCTGGAGGTGAGGAGGTGGCAACATGCAGGGTCTGGCAGGTAAATGTGAGGGGCTGGGACTTCCTCCGAGTTCATCGGGCAGCCATGAGGGGCTGGAAGCAGGGCAGAAGTGTGGTCTGATTTATGTTTTTTTATTTTTTATTTTTTAAAGATTTTATTTATTTATTCGACAGACAGAGATCACAAGTAGGCAGAGAGGCAGGCAGAGAGAGAGGGGGAAGCAGGCTCCCCGCTGAGCAGAGAGCCCGATGCGGGGCTCGATCCCAGAACCCTGGGATAATGACCCGAGCCGAAGGCAGAGGCCTTAACCCACTGAGCCACCCACACGCTCCCTGATTTATGTTTTAAGAGGGGCTGCTTAGGTCAGAGTGTGGAGGCTAGGCTATAGGAGCATCGAGGCTGGTTGGGTGGCAGTGGGTGGCAAAGGATGGTGGTGGCCTAGGCCAGGAGGCAGCACAGAGAAAAGATGACAGATTTAGGATGGTGATGGAGCTGGCTCAGACTTGAATTGGTGGAGGAATGTGGGTGGTGCAGCTTTTCAGTGGAGAGGAAATTCCACTTTGACTGGTGTAACCTGGAAGGCTTCCTGGAGGAGGTGGAAACTCTCAGGGTAGGAGGGACAGGCTTGGGGACATTCTGGAGGTAGGGATATCAGGAATGAGGGCAAAAGTGAGTTCATGTGAAGGGCAGAAGGTCAGCTTATGTAACCTTTTTCCAACCCTTGAAGGTCACGGAATGAGCTGTTTTCCCTGGGGTTTTGAAACTAGAGAAAAGGTTGAGGGTCAAAGGTTTGGGCCATCCCCTTGAGTGGTGGGGGGGTAATGGAAGAAGGCAGCTTAGGGAAATTCTGGATATCCAGGCAGAGGAGAGTTTTCAGGCTCTTAGTGGTGGCCCTGGCTGGACCGAGGCCCTGACTGTCCTTGGGCCTCAGTTTCCTGAGGCATCAAGTGGGGTCACAGTGAGGTACAGAGTGAGCGTGCCAGCGGCCTGGCACGCTGGAACAGGATGCCATTCCAGGGCCTGATGCCCCTGTGCCACAGCCAAGAGCAGCTTGGTTTGCAAAGCAGCGCTTTCTGGGTGAGAACAGAGCTGTTTGAGGAAGGCGACAAGGAGGGGTGCGGGGGGCTCTTTCTCTTTTTTCTCTGGGGAGATCATTGAGGAGGAGCGGGCACACAGAGGGGCAGTGAACAGAGACAGCGCTGTGGGCCTTTTTTTTGGGGGGTGGGATGGGGAGCGGGAGCTAGGTCAGCTGTATGGGCCACTTAATACCCATGAACTTGCAATTAAATGCGGAAGTGGGAGACAAGGGGGTGGTAAAAGGGGATATTGTTCCCAGCTCCGGCTGGAGCCCTGGGGAAATGGCCAGCCTCCAACATGAATGGGCTTCAGTGTCCTGGGGGGTCTGGGGGGAGCAGGGGGCCGTCATTTGCCCCTTTGTCCTGCTCTGCTGGACCCAGCCACAAAGGGCAGCTTGATTCCCATTGGGCTTCTTTTGGGGGAGGTGGGAAAGGGGGGGCTCGACCCCAGCTTGGCCCCCTCCCAGGACTCAAGCAAAGAGTTCCCTCTGGGAATGGGGGGAATGATAAAATTTGGGGGCCCTCTAGAAATCCCCTTTTACCATGATTGGACCTTTTTTCCCCCATAAAAAATTTTTAACTAAAAATTTTAAGGTGTATTTTGCATGCAAAATGCACAATATTAGATGCACGACTTGATAAATTTTAACGTATGATTTGTCCATGCAACCAGTATCCACATTGGGTAGCAAATATTGCCAGCACCCAAGAGAGGGTTCCTCTCTTTCTATATCCCCTAAAGTATCCCCTGTCCTGATTTCTGTTATCAAGATTTTGCTTGTTTTTGAACTTTGTGTGAAACGGAGTGATACCATATACCCTTTTTTTGTATCTTTAAATTAAAAATATAACTACACCCGTATAGCTGAGTGTATGTGTGCACAGAAAAGCTGTATATGCAGCCTAAATAATCTTGAACAATCTTTTTTTTTTTTTTTTTTTTGATGTGTGTAGTATATGCAATCGTCCCCATGGTCCAAATTAAGAAGGCATAAGTAATGCAGAGTGAAAAGTCCCAAAACTATGGAGACAGTCAAAGGATCAGCGGTTGCCAGGTTCTGGGGGCTGGGATGGGGAGGAGAAGCACAGGAGGATTTTTAGGGCAGTGAAAGGACTCCGTGTGATAGTATGATGATGCGTGCATGTCATCCTGCGACTATCCAAACCTGCAGTGACTCCGCCAGCAGGGAGCCCCAGTGTAAACTGTGGACTCTGGGTGATGGAGATGGGTCAGCGCCGGTTCAGGGATTGTAACAAATGGACCGCGCTGGTGGGGGACGCTGGTAATGGGGGAGACCGTGCCTGTGCGGGGGCAGAGTGTCGAGGGGAAACTTCTGTACCTTCTGCTGTGTTTTGCCGTGAACCTATAACTGCTCTTAAAAAGAAAAATAGTCTGAAAAAAAAAAAAAAAGTCAAAGCCAGCCGCGGGCCCTGGTTTCACATAGGACGTTCCCATGGCCCTTTTGTTCCCCAAGTGGTGACTTATTGTACTCATATTTCTGCACTTGGCTTTGGCCCCTTTTCATCTTGTGTCATGGAGGTTGTTCCATAAGAGAATGGAGAAGTCGGGGCACCTGGGTGGCTCAGTGGGTTAAAGCCTCTGCCTTTGGCTCAGGTCATGATCCCAGGGTCCTGGGATCGAGCCCCGCATCGGGGTCTCTGCTCAGTGGGGAGCCTGCTTCCCTGTCTCTCTGCCTACTTGTGATCTCTGTCTGTCAAATAAATAAATAAAATCTTAAAAAAAAATAAAAAGATTTATTTATTTATGGGAGGTGGAGGGAGGGGCAGAGGGAGAGAATCTGCAGGCAGACTCTTCGCTGACCATGGAGCTGGCCGAGGGGCTCAATCTCAGAACCCTGAGATCATGACCTGAGCTGAAACCAAGATCAGACACTTAACCAGCTTAGCCACCCAGGCAGCCCTGCACTTACAGTTTTTCATTCATCTTAAATTACGTGGCCGTTACGAATGCGGTCTCTTTGTAGGAAATTAAGCCATTACGGAGGAGGTGACCCTCCCCTTCCTGTTCCTGGTTGCCACCACCTCCAGTTTCTCTGGTTGCTAGTCTCCTGGGTCGCCTTCCCTGTCTTTCCCTGTGCTCATGTCATTGACATATGTGAACACAGAATGTGGGCATGGCAGGGCGTGATTTTACGTGTGTGCGTTTGGGGAGCGGGCCGCAGACTGAGGCGGTGGGCTCTGGAGCCAGGCTCTGGGGTTTGACTTCTGGCTCCAGCCTTCATCTGCTGTCTACGGGGATCACCGAGCATCCTGCGGCTGGCTCTGTTCCCCAAACATGAAGGTCCGGGATAGCTTTTTGTGTTGTCTTACATGGTCCTGGCTCCTTCCTTCTAACTTTCACCTGTGGTTTTATAGGGCATAGGTTATGCTGGAGTTTGTATTTGTTCCCCTCTTGATGGGCATCTAGGTGGTTCTTGTTCTTCGTAGCGGGAGTTCTCAGCGCCAGTGCTAGTGACCGTTTGGGCTGCATAATTCTCGGGTGTGGGGGGCCGTCCTGGGCAGTATGGGGGCCTAGCAGCATCGCTGGCCACTCCTCCCTACACGCCTGTTGCACCTCTCTCCCCAGTTGTGGCAAGCAAACCTGTCCACATGCTGCCAAATGTGGCGCTGAGAAGGGCTACGGGGAGTGTTCTTGCCCAAGCCTCTCGGTGCTCTTGGGGCAAGGTCCTTATTGTTGTATTCCCCTCCCACAGGTAAGGAAATAGAGGCCCAGAGAGGTCAAGTCACTTGCTTGGGCTCACACAGCACATGTGTGGCAGAGCCAGGGTTAGAGCTCACACTTCTTCCCATTTGGGGGGCGCCCTCCGAGTGCCGGCCGCAGCGCTGGCCTGAGCCCGGTCCTTAGCGGGTGACAGAGCAGACCTGAGCCCCGGCCCTCATCCATGTAGCATTTTCGTAGGAGGGACAGACAGACAGCATGCAGTCATCTAACGGGTACTTGGCATGTCAGGTGGTGGTGAGGGGAAGGAGGAAAAGAATTATCCCAGCAATGCCAGCTGACATTTGATTTGATATTTTATAGTCATGACTACTGTGTAGGGAGGGTTTCAGTACGTCAGTTACAGAAACTTAAGAGCTTCACATGGTTAACTCGCTGAGTCCTCCCCTCCCCTTTACTCCCTTTGAGACACCATTCGTGTTTTTCCCATATAGCAGGTGGGGAAACCAAGGCACAGAGGGGTGAGGTCCTTTGTTAGGAAGTGGCAGAGCCAGTTCTAGAAGCTGGGCTGTTAGAACTCAGAGCTCCTCTGCAGCCCCGCCCTCAGACCCATGCTAGCACCTACTTCCTGGGGGGTCGTGGGGGTCACCAGGCCGACAGCGCAACTCAAGAGTGTGGTTTGTGTGCAGGTAGAGATGGAAACTGTGAGTGAGCGTTTAAACTTTCATAGCAATTGGGCAGAGTACTTTTATGCTACTTTAGGCCGGTACTAAAATAATTAGGCTTGTAGTTTCTTTTTGTTTTTCAAAGAATTCATTCTTATTGCATTTTACAAAAGCCAAAGTCCCAAATGGATTGGAAATTAAAGGAAAAAAAGAGCTCTTCCCAACACAGGTGGAGGCAGACTGTGGGAGGACGGGGCCAGGACTGAGAACACACCCTGGCTCGTAGTAGTAAGTCCTTAGTAAGGAGGAGCTTTATTGTTCATCTGTTACTCTCACATTTGGTTCTCTCCATCCAGGCTCCTTGCCCCTGAGAGCTCTAGATCAAGCTGAGGCATCTTCTCCCCATTTGATGGATGAAGAAACAAGGCCCGGGCGGGTTGAGTACCTAGGATGCTCCGGTGGGGTCTGGATGCTGGGGACCTTCTCTGTACTGACTGTCCCTCTCCAGCTCAGGCAGCTGGATAGGCCCTGACCTGCAGGCCACCCCTGGAGGTATGGTTGGAGCCCTGGCTAAGCAGGTCCTAGAGAGAGGCTGATCTTCTCTGTGGCTGTAAGTGGCTGGGGCCCCTCTTAGGGAACCATCCCCAGCACCTCATCAGCTCCCCTCTTTGTCTCTGTGGCCATGGCAACTTGGCTGGACGCTAGGAACTCCCAGGCCCAGCCCCCAGCCTGACCAGCCCGCTTCCTCTGCTGAGGCTTCCCTGGCAGCTCCCGCCTGGCCAGGGAAGCTGCCCCCACCTCCCCCCAATGAAAGACCCCCAGATGAAGGCCCCTGCTGGGTCTCCTCTCTTTCTCGACCTCTCTGCTTCTGGTTTGAGGCGCTCTTGTTCTCAGTCATCTTTCATTCTTCCTTTCTTTCTTGGCTTTCTTTCCTAGCTCTGTCTCCAGCCTCCTTCTGGGGCTCTTTGTCAACTTGAGTCTGCTCCTGCCCTTCCCTTCTCTCTGTTTTTCTGCCTGTCTTATTCTTTGTGCCTCTGTCTCTCCTGCTCTGTGTCTGGCCTCTAATGCATCATTTGCAGCTTGGTCCTGCCTCGAGAATGGGGCTGGTGCAGAGCCCCCTGCTGCCGACCCCCTTGAGGACCTTTCTGTGCTCAGAAAAAGGGCCATGCTTTATAGGGGCTCATTTGCAGAAAAGCTGCAACCCTGGTCCCAGGCCCCAGCAACCCAGTGAGATCCTGCTGCTCTGGGGCAGGGGAGAGGGGCCCATGAAGGGATCTGCCCATGAGGGTTGGGGTCCTGTTGTCCCGTAGGGGCTCCTCCTGGTGAGAGAGGGATTTCTCTAGCCTGGTGAGGTCATCTTCCCATCTGGTCAATAAGGGGTCCTCCCGCCGAATGTGATGGTGTCCTGGTCAGACCTTTTTAGGAGGAGGTGGGCTGCTGAGCCCCCTGGCTCTGACATCCGAGCCGATCACGTGAAAGGCTTGGACATGGAAAACCCAGAATGTTTTCTTCCCATGCACCTGGGAGAGGGCTGATTCCCACTGGAGGTCGTTAAAGTCATCACTTATTAATGGTCACAGCTGTCCTCATAGATATGAATAAATAATGCTTCACTACAGGCCCTAGACTTGTAGGATCCTTGAGGACCTTGGAAGGATCTAGAGTAAGAGTCATCCCAGCCTGACCTTTGACTGGAGCTCAGAGAGAGGACGTGATTAGCCTGGGTGAGGCTGGAAAACCCGGATGCCCACGACGCTGCAGAGGAAAGCAGTCAGGTGTAAGAATGCACATCACCCTCCCTGCCCGGGTCTTCTCTTTCTCCACTGTCAGCATCAACGTGGGTATAGAGAAATATTTATCTTCAATCTTACTAGGCCTTGGTTTCTTCATCTATAAAATGGGGATGATAACGTCTATCCCATAGATGTTTCTTTTTTTAAATTATTTTTTAAATTTTTATTTATTTATTTTAAAAAGATTTTATTTGACAGAGAGATCACAAGTAGGCAGAGAGGCAGGCAGAGAGAGAGGGGGAAGCAGGCTCCCCACTGAGCAGAGAGCCCGACGCAGGGCTTGATCCCAGGACCCCGAGATCACAACCTGAGCCGAAGGCAGAGGCCTCAACCCACTGAGCCACTCAGGCACCCCTATAGATGTTTCTTTTTTTAAAAACATGTAAGAATTGAGATAGAGTTCACCCACCATAAAATCTACCCTGTTAAAGTGTCCACTCCAGTGGCTTTTAGTGTATTTGCAAGGTGGTGTGCCATCCCTG
Source organism: Mellivora capensis (assembly GCA_004024625.1). Taxonomy (NCBI): domain Eukaryota; kingdom Metazoa; phylum Chordata; class Mammalia; order Carnivora; family Mustelidae; genus Mellivora; species Mellivora capensis. Next base: position 28,205 of record PISX010000782.1, on the reverse strand, counting down.
TGTTCTCCTTCCAGAACACTGTCATCACCCAGAAAGAAATGCTGAACCCATTAGCACTCACGCCCCTTCCTCCCCTCCCTGACCCCTGGCAGCTGCCACTAATCTGCTTTCTGTGTCTATGGGTCTGGACATTTCATATAAAGGGAATCCTACAGTATGTGGCCTTTCGTGTCTGGCTTCTTTCACTTTGCATCATGTTTTTAAGGTTTATCTCTGTTGTAGTGTCTGTCCGTCCTTCATTCCTTTTTATGGCTGAATAATATTCTGTTTATATGGCTGTATCACTTCTGGTTTATCCGTCCGTCCAGTGACAGACGTTGGCTTGTTTCCCACTGTTTGGCTCTTATGAATAGTGCTGCCAAGAACAAGTTTTTAGGTGGACATAGGTTTTCATTTCTCTTGAGTCTATACCTAGGAGTGGTCTTATGGGCTTTTTGGGAAGATCAGTTAAATCCATAAAAGTACAGCGCTTAGGACGGTGCTGGGCTGCAGCAGGTACTAGATGTGGGCTAGCTCTTACTGTTACCAAACAGTGCCTCGAGTCCTTGGCCGTGGTGTTGGGGGGACTGAGTGCTTCCTGGGTGCCAGACACTAGTCCCGTGGAGCAGCTCCTCTTTTGCAGATGAGGAAACTGAGGCACAGGAACATTAATTTGTCCCAGATCGCATACTGAGGAGATGGCAGAGTCCAGATGCTAGCAAGCCCTAGTGGTCTGGCTCCAGAGCCCATGCCCCTGACCCCGGGCTTCTGGAGAATGGGAGAGCACATGTCCTTGCCCCGAGTCCCAAGTCCCATGTAAAGGGGTAGCTGCTTCTCAGCCCAGAGCAGTGGTTTCCATGTGGGAACACGAGCCCCGTATGGCCAGACCTCCTGACTTTTTAAGGATGTTTCCCAACAGCCGGAAATGCAGAGTTTTTGGTATGAAATCATTGGATTTTTAAAAGTTGGCAACTCAGTCACATTTTTAAGCAACCCTGCGTTGGCCAGACAAAACACGTCTGTGGGCCAAACCTGTGGGTTGCCAGTTTGTACACTCTGCCCCGAGGGCAATGTCGCTGCAGGGGGAGGGGGCATATTTGGGCATTGACCGTTAATACCCTGGACCTCTGGACCTCGGGCATCTGCCTTCCTTGGGGGTTTCTGTTTCTTGTCTGGGCCAGTCCTGTTGAAATCTGGTCCCTCACTGGCATGGCAGGTTTGTTGAGGGCCCCAGTGGCGTCTGGTTGTTTTTGGGATCCCGCCCTTTCATCCCCAGGGTCATAAAACACTGGCTGGCTCGTATTGGATGCTGGATGTGTAGATAGCCCTTGCCTCTGACTTTAGGGGTTCACTGTCTTCCTCCAGCTGGAACTCACCTGGTCCCGCACGGCCTGGGATCCCGTTTCCATCCTTGGTTCAGACTTAGCCCCGCCACCTCTCAGCTCTGACCTCGGGCAAGCTATTTAACCTCTTTGTGCCTCAGTTTTCTCATCTGCACGCCAGCACCATGGGACCAAAACTTTCAAGGATTTAGACGTAAGTTGGGATCAGGGGCACGTGGAGCCCGGCATCCCGGCCAGCTGTGCCGTTGCAGTGGTACACAGGGGTGGTCATAGGCTGCAGGCGGGGGGGCCCGGCCGCCTGGGTTTGAGTCCCAGCTCTACCACTCGGCGGCAGTGTGACCTTGGGGCAAGTGACTTGACCTCCGGGCCTCAGTTTCCTCATCTGTCGAACGGGGGTCTCGGTGACACCTCGGTCATCGGGCTGATGTAGCAGGTAGGACGGTAGGACAGCGTCTGGCAGCGGGTAGGGACTCAGTAACGTCAGCTGCCACTATTCTTACATACAAACAAATGCACAGACGCGCAGACACGCGGTAACCGCCAAGGCTCTGCCATCTGGCAGGAACCGCGCGAAGGTGACTATTTCTGCGTGCGTTTCTGCATGTTTACTGTGGGGCGCGATGTTAATGTGTGTGCCTGCACGAATCAGCAGGGTCCTGAGCCAGCTAGCGGGGGTGCTATTTTCTGCATACACAGCGCCCTGCATTAATGCAGTATATACATTACGCGTGCACGCGTTCCCTCTCCCTCTCTCTCTCTCTCTCTCTGGCACATCCCCAGAAATAAATACACGTTCGGTTCTCCTGCCGTGAACCTACTCCCTGGAGCAGCCAGTAATGCTCCAGCTGACTTGGGGGGAGCGGTGGGAGCTGGTGGGGGCCTGTGGGCTCAGGTGACAGGTGCATCGAGGAGCCGTGAGGGCTACTTGGGAGGTCGGAATGTGGCAGGGAGAACACTGGGGGCATAGAGGGCTGGGCTGGGGCCTTGGGTGTGACCCGTGACTGCTGGCCACGGTTGTGGGGAGAGGCTCGGGGATCCTATGTCCCCCCTTCTTTTGTTCAGCACTGGTCTGGGCTCAGCGCCCAGGGGCCCAAGCTTTTCTCCACTTGTCTTCACCTTCCCTTTCTCTCCGTGGGATATTGGAGGCACTAAATTAGGCAAACGCTCCTTGGAGGCTGAGAAAAGCTGAGGCACGAAGAAATAGCACAACAGAATTTAGCTGTCTGCAGAGGCAGCCAGGGCTACTGAATTTATCTTTTTTTGCTCCTGCCTCATGTTCCTTTCTCCTCCCCGTTCAACTCCTCAGATCATGCTCCAGCCCACTGTCCTCCTTTCTCCTTTGAGCCTGTGGGGAGCAGAGCCTTCTCTCCTCTTCTCTCTTGCGTCCCTGGGAAATCTTCTGGGGAGGCCAGCAGAGCTTCGGGGCCGGCTGCTCGCGAAGGAGGGGGGTGGATCAATTTTGGGTCCTCTTCCTGTCCTGGCCCCAGGACGGATTCGCGAAATGGTTTTTCACACGTTGCCGACGTGGATCAAGCCCTTAGGATTCAGCAGACTGTGTCCCGAGCTTTCTGCAGTCACAGACTCACGTGTTCTCCTGACAACCTCGATGGAGGGATTCTTATTGTCCGATTTTACAGATGGGGAAACTGAGGCACAGGGAGGTTCTGTCATGCGCCCCAGGTCCCCCAGAGAGGAAAGGCCGAAGCAGAATAGGAACCAGAAGCGTGGCTCGGGCCCCAGGCTGCTCAGCATGGCCTGTGCCGCTTCCCTTGAGGATGGCTTTAAGGCAGCGCGTTTCCTGAACACCTACTACATGCCAGGCCCGTTTTTTCCCTTCCTTCTTCTCCTCCACTTCAATTCTTTTCTCCCACTTCTCTCTGTCCATCTGTCCGTCCATCCGTCTAGCCAGTTAGTGTTTCCTAAGATCCATGCATCCCGATTGGTTTCCTGATTTCTGCTGTGTTCTTCTACCAGCAGCAACATTATTTCTGTAGTTTTATTTATTTATTTATTTAAAAGATTTTATTTATTTGTCAGAGAGAGAGAGAGAGAGAGAGCGAGCACAGGCAGACAGAGAGGCAGGCAGAGGCAGAGAGAGAGGCAGGCTCCCTGCCAAGCAAGGAGCCCGATGTGGGACTCGATCCCAGGACGCTGGGATCATGACCTGAGCCGAAGGCAGCCGCTTAACCAACTGAGCCTCCCAGGCATCCCTGTAGTTTTTTTTTTTTTTAAAGATTTTATTTATTTATTTGACAGACAGAGATCACAAGTAAGCAGAGAGGCAGGCAGAGAGAGAGGAAACAGGCTCCTCACTGAGCAGAGAGCCCGATGTGGGGGTCGATCCCAGGACCCCGAGATCATGACCTGAAACAAAGGCTTTAATCTACTGAGCCACCCACGTGCCCCTATTTCTGTAGTTTTTAAACTTAACCTGATCCTCCTCCCTTTTTAAAAACTTTAGTCTTTTTAATTTTTATTTTTTTAGATTATTTATTTATTTATTTTTTGGACAGACAGAGATCACAAGTAGGCAGAGCAGCAGGCAGAGAGAGAGGGGGAAGCAGGCTCCCTGCCGAGCAGAGATCCTGATGCAGGGCTCGATCCCAGGACCCTGAAATCGTGACCTGAGCTGAAGGCAGAGGCTTTAACCCACTGAGCCACCCAGGCGCCCGTCTTTTTTTTTTTTAAGATTTTTTTATTTATTTGAGAGAGAGAGAGACCATGAGAGAGAAGAGGGTCAGAGGGAGAAGGAGACTCCCTGTGGAGCTGGGAGCCTGATGCAGGACTTGATCCCGGGACTCTGGGACCATGACCTGAGCCGAAGGCAGCTGCTTAACCAACTGAGCCTCCCAGGCACCCCTTAAAAACTTTAGTTTTAAGCAGTAATGTTCAGGAGTCATGAATGTGATATGATAGCTATATATAGGTATTAATATCCAAGTGAGAGAGATTCGTGCGAGCTGCCCCCAGGTTACCTCTGCCCAGCATTGTGGGGAAGACCTGGGGAAACCCGTCATGAAGCAAGCACAGAGGTCACATCTGTACACCAGGCCCAGGCTGGCTGCGGCATTTCAGAGCTGGGTTTTCCGCCAGTAGCTTTGACTGTAATGGGGAAGGTCAGGTTAAAAACCTCCCAGCGGGCGTGCAGCAGGGAGAGTGCCCAAGCTGTATGAGGAGCCCCGTGCTAACTCTGCGAGGGTGCCAAAGGGTCAGGGAGAGGTGACATTTGAACAAGAACCCAACATCAGATTTTTTAAAAGATTTTATTTATCAGAGAGAGAGCGAGCACAAGCAGGGGGAGCTGCAGGCAGAGGGAGAAGCAGACTCCCCACGGAGCAAGGAGCCCGATGTGGGACTCGATCCTAGAACCCTGGATCATGACCCAAGTTGAAGGCAGACGCTTAACCAACTGAGCCACCCAGGTGTCAGATTTTGCATCAGATTTTGGTTTTTGATTTTTAAGATTTTATTTATTTTTCAGAGAGAGAGAGAGAGAGAGAGAGAGAGAGAACAAGCAGAGTGCAGGCAGAGGCAGAGAGAAACAAGGGGCCTGATGCGGGACTCGATCCCAGGACTCTGGGATCATGACCCGAGCCGAAGGCAGCGGCTTAACCGACTGAGCCATCCAGGCGTCCCTGGTTTTTGATTTGTTAAATATATATTTTAAATATTTATTTATTTGAGTAATCTCTACACCCAGCATGGGGCTTGAACTCACTACTCTGACATCAAGAGTTGCGTGCTCTGATGACTGAGCCAGCCAAGTGTGCCTCCCCCCCACCCCCCGCAGCCTTTTTTTAACATTAAAGAAAATTTTTAAAAATTTATCTGAGAGAGTGCATGTTCGCATGAGCAGGGGGAGGGCCAGAGGCAGAGGGAGAAGCAGACTCCCCACTGAGCAAGGAGCCTGATGCAGGGCTCCATCCTAGGACCCTGGGATCATGACCTGAACCAAAGGCAGACGCTTAACCGACTGAGCCACCCAGGCACCCCTGGTGTTTTTCTTTTTATTTATTTATTTATCTGGGGGAGGTGCAGAGGGAGGGGGAGGAGCAGAATCTCCACTAATCAGGGAGTCCGACATGGAGGTTGATCCCAGGACCCTGGGATCCCGACCCGAACCAAAGGCAGACACTCAACTGACTGAGACACCCAGGTGCCTCCAGCCAGGTATCCCTCGATTTGTCACATATGTTTTGAGTTCCCGGTCCAGGTGAGTGCTGGCCATACAGGCTAAGTGGGAGAGTTGTTCCTGACCTTGTTGGGCTCACATTCAGGGGTGCTTAGGGTTGCAGAGAGACAAACCAGGGCATGAAGCACAGATCACTCCGACAGTGGGCAGGCAGGGCAGTGAAGACTGGGAAGGAGGGGTGAGGTCGGAAGCCTGGTAAGGAGGTGATGTTGTCACCGGGCGATGGGAAAGAGCAGCATTTAGAGTTCTTGGAGAGAGTTGTTTGGGCAAAAGGAATGGCATATGCAAAGATCCTGTGGTGCCAGATGGGTATAAGGAACAGTGAGCAAGTGAGGAGGCAGCCAGGGCCAGGTCTTCCCTGGTGAGGTGTGGAGCTGGGATTTTTTTCTAGGTACATGGGAAGCTGGCCCCTGGAAGGTTGGGGGTAGGGGAGGAGTATGAGTGGGTTTTATTTTGAAAAGTTTCCTCTGTTGCTGTATGGACTGGGGCAGGAGGGGCAGGAGGGGCAGGAGGCAGACCAGGGAGGACACACTGGTGTAGTCCGGGTGGAGGTGATGGTGGCCCTCACCAGGGAGATGGCATAGAAGAGAGGTATTTAGAAGGTGGGGCCGATAGGATTTGCTGATGGCTCTCGGGGGGGGGGGGGGGGGGGGGGGGGGGGGGGGGGGGGGGGGGGGGGCGGGGAGACGGGGGTCGAGGGGACCTGGGGTGAGGCACAGGAGGTGCTCCTGTCAGGGTTCGACCCCATTCTTGCAGGAGCCCTCCTGAGGGGAGGAGGGGGAGCCCTCCTGAGGGGGAGCCCTCCTGCCCTGCAGCTGCCCTGACTCCAGGGTTTTAGGCCCGAGCACCTGAGGAGGAGGCTTGGAGAAGGGGAAGAGCTCCTGCGGCTGGGCTCAGTGAGGGAGGACCCACAGAGCCCTGGCAGTCCTCACGGTGGCCCCGGGATCCCCACCATGAGCCATGCTCAAGCGCGTCTTTGTCAGGGGCCGCCTGCCCCACTCCTCTTGTGGGCTAACGTCGTAGCTCGTTTTCTCTCATGGACGAGAGTTTTCTTACTCTGACTCATCCCCTTGGGAAGCAGGCTGAGGGGTGACAGGTTGCGGGGGGACAGACAGTGAACAAATAAGTAAATCCACAGAGTACCTGTTGGTGACAGACGTCAGGAAGAGAACTAAAGCAGGGGTGGGAGTGAATCGCTCTTCTCAGATAGGCTGAGCAAGGATGGCTTCCCAAGGACGGTGGTGTTTGAACAGAAACTGTGGGGAGGACCAGGGCCCTGGCTTAAGGCTCAGCAGGTTGTCCTGGCAACAAAGGGGCGTGGAGAATTGAGGAAGCACTGTGAGATTGGGTGAAGCTGGATGCCTGTAATTTGCCCTCATCCGTGACACCTGAAGGACTTGTTCCATTCTGAACTGGTAGTTACTTGGAAGGGATGGGCATAGCTGGACTTCTAAGCTCCTAGCTAAAGTCAGAGCTTTGTTTAATCCTTGGATGGGGGACTCTTCAAAAACCCAAACCAAACTGACTTAAACAAGAGAAGAAATGTAACTCATGAAGCTAAGATGTTAGCTTCAGGTACTGTTTGATCTAGGGGCTCTATGTCCAACTCTCAGTCATCCTTTCCATAGGCTTCATTCTTGTGCCTTGTGGGGCTCGGGTGGAGGATCGGTCACATCCCTTCAGCAGCACTGGGATGCTTTACTGCAAAAGGGGGAAATAGAAGCTGGTGGCAGAAGACACCATGTCTGCCATTGCAGCCCAGGCCAGAGCTTACATCACAGAGGAGAGATTCTTCTTGTGGGGGGGGGGTCTCAGTCCTGGGTTCTGCAGTGGAGATTTCTGAAGGACGTTTGAGGGCTGCTTCCATGACTCATCCTTGGATGAATTCACTTCACCCAGGTTACATCATATCCGCAGACATCTGCCCTCCATCCTGTGTCCTAGGACACTGCCTGCCTGTTCCTTGGCGGGTAGAGAATGGGGTTCCACGACCGTCTCAACAGGAAAACGTCCAAGGTTCACAGATCTCTTCCCATGGGCTTTTCAAACACACCCAGAGAATTACAAGTTCCTTTTGGGTTTGCACACACGCTCTCTCAGTCCCCCTCTGACGAGATGTCCGGTTTCTGGGTGCGTTCATCGCGAAGCTTCTGGCAGCCCGCACGTGAAGTCACCACGTGGGCAGTGTTCCTAGCATTTCTTCCATGAGTACTTGTGACTTCCTTAATTTTTAGGTTTCTTAAAAACAAAGAAAATAAAACAAACCACAGTCGTACTTCCAGACCCCAGCATCTGGTGGCCACTTGTAATTTGGGATGTTTGAAAAAAAAAAAAGCGTCTTGATCATTTTTCAAAATTAGACTTTAAAAGTGTATGGTTGGTGGGATGCCTGGGTGGGCTCAGTTGGTTAAGCGGCTGCCTTCGGCTCAGGTCATGATCCCAGCGTCCTGGGATCGAGTCCCACATCTGGCTCCTTGCTTGGCAGGGAGCCTGCTTCTCCCTCTGCCTTTGCCTGCCACTCCGTCTGCCTGTGCTCGCTCGCTCTCTCTCCCTCTCTCTCTGACAAATAAATAAATTAAAAAAAAAAAAAGTGTATGGTTGGGTGTTTTCTATGTTAAGGGGCTTTTTTTTTTTTTTAAACATTTCACAACCTAGTTGAGGGGTTGCCTTCGTTCTTCCCCTGCCCTGTAGATTGGCTTATAAAATTCCTTGTAAAAATGGGCTTTTCTTTTTTTGGCAAGAATTTGTTTTGTTTTGTTTTGTTTTGTTTTGTTTGTTCTTCATTGTTTTATTCTTAATGTAAATCTGCAATGTCATGAGCAGCAAAAGAGGAAATGAGCTAGAAAACTGGCTCAGGCCTTTGAAACATTCTCTCATGGACCCTGGTTGGCCAGGAGCTGTTGCTTCTTCGAACACTTGTTATGTGTGATGTTTGGGAATCAGACCCCCCCCCCCTTTTTTTTTTAAATACATAAAGGACCTTTATGGGGCCTTTTAATGGAACTCACAGTTGGGACCAACTTTTACCTGATTATAAGATCAGTATATTTGGAGGTGTTGTGTGGTCCCGTGTTTGGGGTTGTTATTACCAGGTTAATTACCAGGTGTTGTTACTACCAGGTTAATGTCCTTCCTCGGAGAGGGCCCAGGGCCAAGGGGATGGTGTGCAGCCATGACCCACCAGCCTGGTGGGGAAGGAGGGCATCCCACAGGGCCTGCTGCTCAGCTTTGCTGGACCTGCCGGCCACCAGCGAGGCCCAGGGAGTGAGTACCCAGAGGGTCATCAACATGTGGCGCCCAGTGGGGTTTCTGAGAGGCTCTCAGAATGTAGGGTGGGGACCGGGGACTGGGAGGGTCGTAGGTCATTGCAGAGATGCTCTGACCCTTTTCAGTGACCTCTTGCCCTTCAGAACCTCTCAGAAGCCCCATTGGGCACCACATGTTGACGACCCGTGGCCCTTAGTGTCCTATGCTTTTCTTATGGGTGCGCCTTGATGGTGGGGGGCTGGGCTGCCTGCTGCTGGCCGTCCCCCCGTTGGCCTGTTAGAGGGGCGGCAGGCATGATACTGGCATTTTAATACTTCTTACAAATATAAGCCTTCTTGTGGTATGCATCACATAAAATAAAATGTACCCATTTCAAGCCAATGCCTACCCGAGATTTCACAAGGGTGGGTGCCCTGAGTGCAGGCAGGGCTGCTGATGGCTGCTTGCTGCCTGGCCTGTGAGGCCACTGTGGGGTCAGTGGGTTCAGGGGAGGCACTGGGCACTCCCCACTGAAGGTGCCACACCCAGCAGTCCCCTTGGCTTTCTCTTCTGGTGGGTTTGCAGTTCCTGTGTACAAACAGCTTTTTATCCTCCTTCCCCCACCTCCTGAAGAGGTTTCCCTGGGGAGGGCAGGGATGCCTTTACAGAAGGAGGGTCCAGCACCCTGCAGATCTGGGACAACCTTGCTGTCACAAAATGACTGGAACAAGAGAAAGGCGTGCGGCTGAGGCCATTGGAAATGGGTCCCCACATAACAGTATTGGGGGTGTTGGTGACATGAGGATTTCACCTTGGAAAAGAAAATCAGGATTGGAGTGACTGGGTGGCTCAGTCATTAAGCCTCTGCCTTCGGCTCAGGTCATGATCCCAGGGTCCTAGGACTGAGACCCGCATTGGGCTCCCTGCTCGGCGGGAAGCCTGCTTCTCCCTCTCCCGCTCCCCCTGCTTGTGTTCCCACTTTCGCTGTGTCTCTCTGTGTCAAATAAATAAATAAAATCTTAAGAAAAAAAAAAGAAAATCAGGATCTAAAAAGAAGTTGGATTTCCTCCTTTCATGAATTAGGATATAGTATTCAGGATACAGGAGCAATGCAGCGTGGATTCTTCGAATGGACAAAGAGGGAATCAGTAATTGATTTTTTTTTCCATTGGGGAATGCATAATTTTTTTCATAAAAAGAGATGATTACGTGATATGATGTCATTCATGTAAGGTTGCCCTTTGCGGGGTCATGAGAACGAGTATGAGGAATAGAGCCTTTTTGCAAAGACATGGGAGCCCATTGTCAGCTCTCCTGCATGTAAGTGTGTTCTTATGTATAAAACACACAGTCTCTGGTCTAGCTGTAATTCTACCACCTGCTGGGTCTGTACCCTTAGATAAGTTACTTGACTTCTCTGGGCCTCAGTTTCCTAATCTGGGCCAATCATAGGGTTGTGGCGAGGATTACAGGCTGGAATTTCTGTAAAGCATGTAACTGTAAGAGTCCGGTATATAGTAACTCCTCAATAAATGTTAGGTTGTTATTACCATCATCATTTTTGCTTCTAGACTACCCTTATATGTGCGTCTTGAACTTTTTTGGGGCACATTATAATCTTCAGGATTTCCCTTTGCGAAGTCTAGTGCGGATATGGCCATTCCCATCTTTTAGATGGGGAAACTGAGTCCCTTTGAAGTTCACTGACTTCTTGCAGTTGCAGGGTTCTGTAGCAGAGCAGGGAGTGGAGGGGGGCCCCACCCTGGGCAGGCAGACCACCCGTAGGCCGCTCAGTCTTCCGTGGGAGTCTAAGCGGACTAGGCCTTCCCCTTTTGAAGCTAACCTCAAATTAGAAGGGTCCTGGGAGCTGGGGCTTCCTGGTGAGTGGTAGGGTTTCTGGCATCAGGAGTGTGGGAAGTTGGGGAGAGAGTTCACAGACATGTGGCTGGGATATGCGGGTGGGCATGGCCCTGGCAAAGGATGCAGGGTCATTCCAAAAGACCTGCCTGGGGGATGGGAGGGGGGATCCTGTCCTTATAGACGATGGGTTCCCAAGCCCTGTGTTCCTCTGGTGTCCTTGAAAGCCTTAGGACCAGGTCCTTTTTGCCCTTGAAGGTTTCCTAGGGTCCAGGGTTTGGGAGATTTCTCCAGGATTGACTCTGAACCTCTCTGCCTTTTATTCCCTGGAAGCCAGGCCTCTTAACTCCTTATGTCATTTAGGAAATTAAACTCCTCTGTGTAGGCTGTGTGTCCACTGCCCGCCTTTCTCAGCACTGCTCCTTCCTCACTCCCCAGCCTGTGGGCCGCCTTTAGCCCTCCCACAAACACTACTCACTCCTGCCTCAGGGCCTTTGCACCTGATGTTCCCTGTGCTGGAATGTTCTTCCTTAGTTTGTCCCTTGTCTGTTTCCTTCTCATCCTTAAGGTTGGAGCCCAATCGGCACCTCCTCAGGGAGGTCTAAGGGAATGACCTTGGCTCATCTCTGGATCTTCGCTTCCCCTAAGGGCTAGAAAACCCAGTTGAAGTTACAGAGCAAGTGTGGAAGAAGTGGTGGAGTCTGGGAGCAGTAGTTGTACCAGGGTTGTTGTGGTGATTAAATGATGGACCCTCAAACATGGTTAGCATCCAGTAAGTGTTGGCTATTATTTTGTTGTTCCATTGTTATAACAAATTCATTATCCTTTGGGGATTTGGTCTGTGTGATGAGTAGCCTCCAAGATGGCTCCCAAACCCCCATCTCCTATTATTCACATCCTTTCATCCATCATATCTTTCTCTTTCCTTGACTGTGGGCTGGACTTAATGACTCACTTCTGATGAATGGAATAAGGAGTAGGAGAAAGTGGCCTAGACTCTCAGTCATAAAAGGATTGTGGTGGGTGCTCTCTTTCTCAGGGATCACTTGCTCTAGGGAAGTTAGCTGCCATGTTGTGAGGCAGCTGTGTGGAGAGGCCCATGTGGTAAGAAGGTAGCCGAGGTCTTCAGCCCAGAACCGTACCAGTGGATCCTCTGGCACATTCGTCTGCAACCTCATGAGAGAGAAGGAGTCAAATTAGCTATATTTGTTACTATAAAAGTTAATGGCTTAAAATACTAAACGTTCTTGTTTCACAGTTTCTGTGGGTCAGGAGTTTGGGAGCAGCTTAGCTAGGTAATTCTTCAGCTCTGGGTCTCTCCTGAGGTCGTCGGGAAACTGCCAGCCGGGTCTGCAGGCTCATCCGAAGGTTTGACTGGGGCAGAGTCTCTGCTTCAAGATGGTGCCTGCACATGGCTGTTGTCTGGAGGCCTCCGTCCCTCACCATGGCAGCTTCTCTGTAGGTAGACATGGTAGGTGGCTTCCCCTGAGGGCATGGTCCCAAGAGCCGTAGGTAAAAGCCACAAAGCTTTTATGACCTAATCTTGAAGGTGCCATGCCATCTCTTTTACTGTCCTGTATGTAGGTTCTTGGTCACAACCCTGATGGAGGGTGGGAGGACACTCGCCATGTACCAGGTGTTGTGAGTACCAGGAGGCGGGGTTCACTGGGGCTCTTCTCAGAAGCTGCTGGTCACACAGCTCTTCCGAGCAACGTTGCTGGGAACCTTACTGCGAAGTCTCCTAGTACATATGTGCTGGAGGAGTGGAGGTGCTAGGTTCGGATGTCCCCCTCTCTTATTTTCCTCTGAGTCATGTATTTTTTTTTTTTTTAAAGATTTTATGTATTTATTTGAGAGAGAGAGAGTGCACATGCGTGAGCATGAGCAGGGGGAGGGACACAGGGAGAAGCAGACATCCCACTCAGTGGGGAGCCCGTTGTAGGGCGATCCCAGGACCCTTGAGATTATGACCTGAGCTAAAGACAGATGCTTAACCGACTGAGCCACCCAGGCGCCCCTCTTATTCATATATCTTATTCTCTACAGTACCCATGGGCTTCCTCGTTCTTTTTCGCAGCTGCATAGTTTTTCATTCCTTGAATGGACCCTAATTTGTTTAGAATTGTTTAAACAGCCCTGCGGTTACTATTCTTGTAGCAATGTTTCTGTGCCTGTGCCCGAGGACACTCTGTGAATTAGGATGTCCTGTGTACGAGGGTGTTGTATGTCTGAGGACATCCCTAGCAGGGGAGCCTTTCCCCATGTGCAGAAGATCATTTTCCTACCCTGCCTCCTTGCCTTGCAGAGTTCTGGGGCCTTGTATAAAGTAGTGTAGACAGAGTGGGGTGCGGCTGTGTTCAACTTGAATTTCCTTCCCCACTCATAAATCATCTCTGTCCTTCAGCCCCTGTGTGTTGCTGTAATGAAAAAATAATACCTAATGTGAGCTCATCGTTGCTTTCCTAGTCGCTTCATAGCAAGGCATGCTCATCTGAGCTTTATGATGACCCCCTAAAGGTTGACCCCTGCCCAGTTTTCAGAAGAGGGGGAGTCCCTCACCCAGGCTCCCACAATGAATTTGTAGCAGGGCCTGGGCTCAACCAAGCTCTCCGTGTCCTTTTTACTGCAGGCATGAGGTGTGGCCATGAAAAGCTGATCAGGAGGGTGGCGCTGGGGGCACCTGACTTTGGGAGGAGTCTTTTATGTAAAAGTTCAGAGAGTTTTTTTCCCCTTGGGCCTCCCTGGAGGGAACGGGGGTGCCGGCTGGGGAGCGGCTTATTAGCCTGCTCAGGCCGCTAAAACAAAATCTCACAGCCAGGGGAGCTCAACTGGGACTTTGTTTGCTCACAGTCTGGAGTCTGGGAAATCCAAGATCAAGGTGTGGGCAGATTCAGTTCTTGATGAGGACTTCCTTCTTGGTGTGCAGGCAGCCCCTCACAGGGCAGAGAGCCCTCTCGGCTGTCTGTTCCTCTTTTTATAAGGGCACTAATCCTCTGCTGGGGGCCCCACCCTCTTGATCTCATCGAAACCTAATTACCTCCCAAATGCCCCACCTCTAGATACCATCACGCTGGGGGCCAGGGCTGGAACATAGGAATTTGGGGGAGGGTCACACATTAAGTCTGTAACCACCAGGCGGGGGGGGGGGGGGGGGGGGGGGGGGGGAAGAATCTTTGAAACTGGAAAAATATCTTGCTTTTGCTTCCATTTTCTCCCACTAATTTTAGCATCCATGGGTGTATCTTGCCCATGGCAATTCCTCCTGTGATGTTCTAATGGTGAATTTCTATTTTCTTCATTCCTTCTATTTTTATTATTTGGAACCTTTCTGTAGGGAAGAATTCTCCCCTGCTTATTAATTCATTCAGTTATTTATATCAGGATGGACTCATAAATCAGTGTTACCATTATTTATTTTCGTCCGAGTGGTTCCAGCTTTGGCCGTTAGGCGCTCTTTCCAGTTGGCCCCTGTGCCCTTTTGATATGCCTCCATGCTTCTTTTAAAAAGAATTTTTTAAATTAAAAAACCTTTAAAAAGATTATTTATTTATTTATTTATTTGATGGACACACACACACACAGCAAGAAAGGGAATACAAGCAGGGGGAGTGGGAGAGGGAGAGGGAGAAGTAGGCTTCCTGCTGAGCAGGGAGCCGGAGGCTAGGTGGGACTTGATCCCAGGATACTGGGATCATGTACTGAGCCGAAGGCAGACGCTTAACCAATGAGCCACCTAGGCATCCCAAGAATTTTTTTTTTTTAAAGTTTTATTTATTTGAAAGAAAGGGAGAGAGAGAGAGAGAGAGAACATGAGCAGGGAGAGCGGCAGAGGGAGAGGGAGAATCTCAAACAGATTCCTGTCACTGAGCGGGGAGTTGTATGTGGGACTCAATCGCATGACCCTGAGATCATGACCTGAGCTGAAACCAAGAGTCGGATACTCAACTGACTGAGCCACGTAGGCATCCCTGCCTCCATCTGTCAAAAAAAACATTTTTCTCTTGCTTTTTTGCACCACAGCAAAATTGCCCAGCCCTGGGATCAGTTAATTTTCCAAGGAGCTCTAGTTAGTTTTCCATGGAGCTTTTTTTTTTTTTTTTCTTTTTGGAGGATGGTGTTTAGAAACCTTGATCTCTGTGCTACTGCATGTCTGCATGTAAGTGTTTTTGGGCACTGGGGGAGAGTAAGGGGACATACATATACCTATTCGCGTATGCACACACACCATAAGTCTGTAGCATTCTCTCTCAATACATCTTTTTTTTTTTTTAAAGATTTTATTTATTTATTTGACAGAGACACAGTGAGAGAGGGAACACAAGCAGGGGGAGTGGGAGAGGGAGAAGCTCCCCTGCTCGCTAAGCAGGGAGCCCGACGTGGGGCTTGATCCCAGGACCCCGGAATCACAACCTGAGCCAAAGGCAGACAGACGCCCAACCAACTGAGCCATCTAGGTGCCCCTCTCAAGTTCGTACTGTTACCCAGTGCGAGATTTTTAAGGATTTAATTTATTTTTTATTTTTAAAAAGATTTTTATTTATTTATTTATTTGACAGACAGAGACCACAAGTAGGCAAGAGAGGCAGGCAGGGAGAGAGAGGAGGAAGCAGGCTCTCCATGGAGCAGAGAGCCCGATGTGGGGCTCGATCCCAGGACCCTGGTATTATGACCTGAGCCGAAAGCAGAGGCTTTAACCTACTGAGCCACCCAGGTGCCCCTTTAAGGATTTAATGTAAAAAATTCATGTACAGGGCATCTGGGTGGCTCAGTAGGTTAAGTGTCTGCTTTGGCTCAGGTCATGGTCCCAGGGACCTGGGATCGAGTCCTGCATCTAGCTCCCTGCTCAGTGGGAAGCCTGTTTCTCCCTTTTCCTCTGCCTGCCCCTTCCCCCTGCTTGTGGTCTCTCTGTTTCTGTCAAATAAATAAATAAAATCTTAAAAAAAAAAAAAAGTTCATGTACAATAAAAATGACTTTTTGGGGTGCAGAGTTCTATGAGTTTCAGCACACCTCTGGAGTCGCGTTCCTGCCCTGCAGCCTGGATATATACCATCAGAAACCTCCTTAGTGTGGCCACCGAGAGATCCTACCACGGGTGCAACTCCTGCCAACCACTCATCGGGCTTCTGTCCCATAGCGTTGCCTTTTCCAGAACATGCATAAGCCCCATGAGTGGGATGACAGCGTGTAGCCTTTGAGACAGCCTCCCTTCATTCAGCATGAAGCCTCTGAGCTTCACCTGTGTTGTTGTGTGTATCTAAATCGTTCCTGGATACTGAGGAGCCGTGTGCCCTTGTTTGCATAGTCTGGTTGTTTCATCGTTGGCCTGTTGAAGGACATACTGATTGTTTCCACTTTTTGGCAATGATAAATGGAGTGGCTGTAAGCAGCTGTGTACAGGCTTTTGGGTGAACGTTAAGTGTTGATTTCTCTAGAGTAAGTGCCCACACGTGGGTGTTCAACTGCATAAGAAACTGCCAGACTGTTCCCAAAGTTGCCAGTCCATGTCACATTCCTGTTGGCAACATCTGAGACCCTGTGGTTGTCCATCCTCATCGACACTTGCTATTATCAGGTTGTTTTTTTTTTAATTTTTTAAAAAAGATTTTATTTATTTATCTGAGAGAGAGACAGTGAGAGAGAACGTGAGAGGGGAGAAGGTCAGTGGGAGAAGCAGGCTCTCCATGGAGCAGGGAGCCCGATGTGGGACTCAGTCCCAGGACTCTGGGATCATGACCTGAGCCAAAGGCAGTTGCTTAACCAGCTGAGCCACCCAGGCACCCTATTATCAGGTTTTTTTAAAAGCCAGTCTCATAGAAGTGTAGTGGTATCCCTCTGTGGTTTTATTTCATTTCATGTATATTCCTGAATGTCTGATGATGTTGAATATCTTTTCACGTGCTTATTTTCCATCCATATATCCTCTCGGGTGAAGCAGATGTTTGGGTCTTGTATCTGTTTTTTTTTTTATTTTTTTT
>PISX010000782.1:0-11512 GCA_004024625.1 Mellivora capensis | reverse complement strand
CTGTCTTTTTTAAAAAATTGTTTTATTTTCGTTAAGCAGCTGCCTTCGGCTCAGGTCATGATCCCAGCATCCTGGGATCGAGTCCCACATCGGGCTCCTTGCTCAGCAGGGAGCCTGCTTCTCCCTCTGCCTCTGCCTGCCACTCTGTCTGCCTGTGCTCGCTTGCTCTCTCTCCCTCTGTCTCTGACAAATAAATAAATAAAATCTTTAAAAAAAATGGGAAAAATCATCACAAAAATCTAGTTCCCCAATTTCTTATTTAAAAAAAAAATATTTTATTTATTTATTTGACAGAGAGGGAGAGAGACCCAGCAAGAGAGGGAACACAAGCAGGGGAGGTGGGAGAGGGAGAAGCAGGCTCCCCTCTGAGCAGAGAGCTCGCTGCAGGGCTAGATCCCAGGACCCTGGGATCATGATCTGAGCCAAAGGCAGACGCTTAACAACTGAGCCACGCAGGCGCCCCTAGATACCCAATTTCTCTTCGACCACAGAGACCTCTGGCTGCATTTCTGCAGTGATGGGAGCAGAGTGACGGTCAGCCCTGTTAGATGAGCATGTGCACTCCCGTGCGCCGCAGTCCTCCCTGTCTCCCTTTTGTGCCACCTGCTCAGCTTCTCTCATTCACCCTACCTGTGTGGCTCCTGTGGGCCCTGCTCTGGGACTGGCAGCCCCCGGGGCAGGCTCCTGCGGTGTGTCTCCGGCTGTGGGATCTGATATACTGATAATCCCGATGATGGCAATGTACATGGGGCGGCAGTCCCAGTCAGACTTGTATTGTTGGTGCTATTCTTGGCCTTGCTTCTTCTTCTTCTTCTTCTGCTGCTGCTGCTGCTGCTTCTTCTTCTTTTCTGTTCGGCCTTGATTCTCATCCACAGCCTTTCCTCAGAGCTTTGCTGCTACAGGGCACTACTTCATTACGTGCCCATTTTCCAGATGAGGAAGCTGAGTCTCAGAGAAGTGAAACTGCAGGCCTTCTAGTAGAGTCCACTGGATGCGGTCCTGGCTGCCTGGAGACTCTCCGTGGAGAGCCTGCAGCATCCAGGTTCTCCCCTGCCCCATCCAGGTTCTCCCCTGCCCCATCCAGGTTCTCCCCTGCCCCACCCGGCTCCCTGGTGTCAAGGTTTGTTCTCAGATGTTTGTGATGTGACATTCAGGAGCCCTTTATTTCCCCAAGGGCTGTCTCTTCAGATGACTCCGGGTGGTGGGGGTGGGGTGAATGGCCAGCCCAGTGGCCAGCCTGGAGGAAAACGGGTTAACAGTTTTCTGTGTGGCTGCTTGGGTGGGGGATGGATTCCAGTGATAGCCGGCACACCCTCAGGGGAATGGTGGGGTGTGGCTGGCAGGGGGTGGGGTCCCTGGGCCACAAGCTTGGGGCTGGGGAGTTGAACTAGGGACTCCGTGGCTTTTCCAAAGGCAGGCTCTGATGGTGATGATCACTTACTGTGGGGCTCCGTGTGGGGTGGTGGGTTTTGGTGTGAGAAACGCAGTTTCAGGGCTGGCTTGAGTCCCTTCCAGGCAAGTTGCTTCACCTCCCTTTGCCTCGGTGGCTCCTCTGGAACAAGGGCTGTTGGTAGCGGCCACCTCACAAGGTCGTGAGGACGAGGGGAGCCCATGCAGCACACTCAGGAGACCTTGGCAGCTCTTGTTACCACTCTTATTAGTACCGTAGGAAGATTTGCTGACTGGACCAACCCCAGGCCCTTTGCACATCAGGGACAGGGTGATGGCCTGGTTAAGAGGCCTGGCATGGTGGTCAATCTCCCTGACTCTGCCCCTTGCTACGTGCGATGCTTTACTTCCTAGTGCCTCTGCTTTCTCATTGGTGAAATGGGGTTAGTACCTAATAGCATCCACCTCTGGAGAAGTAAATCAGATCATGGCACAGAATATAACGTTCTCTGTAAACGCTCGCTGTTCTTATTTTTGTGTGTTAGTGCTGACCTCTCACGTGCCCCTCTATGTTGGGCATAGCCTCCCTTCAGAAAGGACTTGGAAGGCCCAGAGAAGCCAAGCAAACCACTCAGGGACCCAGCACAGGGCAGGGCAGGGAGGCCTGGTCCTCCAGTCCTGCAAGCAGTGCCTACTGGCCTTGCTGAGGGACCGTGAGTCACGCTGCTTTAGAGAGGAGCCTGGGAGCCCCTGCCTTGACTCCCCCTCTGGAGCAGTGCCTGGCCTCAGGGGCCCCAGCTGCTGGTTGCCATGGAGCCCGGCTGCCATCCCACCCCACCGTTGTTAGGCAGGCGTCTGGTTGCCAGGCGCTGCCTCCTCAGACACCTTAGTTTTCAGAGAGCCTGTTTCAGGCTGTCTGAAGGGGGCCTGGTCCTTGGAGGCCCAGCAGATGCTGGAACCTGGGGGCTTCAGAGCAGCCTCTCGTTTCAGTGTCTCAGCGTGTTCCTCGCTGAACCCCCACGGGAGGCTGGGTAGGGCTTGAGTCTCCATTTTATAGATGGGGACAGATGAGCCCCAGGAAGCTGATGGGGTGACCTTGGAGCCCTTTGCTCTGCCCTGGGGGAAATGGGGCTGCACTCACCTGAGTCCTACCCTGAGGACCCGGATTTTCCCCTGGCTTGTCAGAGCTGCCAAGTGACCTGCCGTGCTTAGCTCAGAGTCCCATCTCCCTAGCCTGTATGGTCGGGGTCCCGGGTGCCTTTTGGCCCAGAGTCAGTAAAGCTCGCCTCAGGGGTCACCTTTCTGGGTCCTGCCACTCACCTGTTTCCTCTGCTTCAGCCACCTTGGTCTCCTTGTTGTTCCTCAGACACACCAAGCAGGCCCCTGCCTCAGGGCCTTTGTACTTGCTTGGGGCTGTGTTCCTCCCTGATATCCCATGACTCATTCCTTCCTTTCATCTGGTTCTCAACTGGTTGTCCCTTTGGAGAGGTCTTCCCCTGCAGATCTCCCTTACCCACTTGAGTTTCTTCGTCATGCTGTGTCCAGTGCATTCCCAGGGCCTAGAACAGTGCCTGGCCCTTTGGAAGTGCTAAATCTGTACTTAGTTGAGTGAGTGAATGAACGCATTCATAGTTACCGAGGACGCAGAAGCAGTGTGTTCCGGGAGGTGTGAACAAGAAACGGCGTGAGCAAGAGTGTGGTGACTGGCTTATAGGAACACGGGCTGGCAGACGTCCTTTCTCCCCAAAGCCGAGGAGAAACTGCCTTCTGGTTCCCTGCCAGCCAGACCCCTCTCCTCTTTCCCAAAGCCCCTGCCGCCCCGCGTTGCTGTTGTGGACTAAATTCGGCCTCACTGTGGAAAAACACTCTTGCCCCGTGGCAGACTGGGAGGCTGTGCGTTTTCCTAGTTCCCGATTTGAACGGATGGAAAATCCCAGCAGGCACGGCCAGGACGCCTGGGGGCAGGAGGCTTGCCCGGAGCCGGTGCTCCAGGCCTGTGGTTTTAGCCCTGCAGGGCCCAGCCTCTCCCAGCCTGGCTTGTTCCAGCCTCCCAGACAAAGCAGCTTTCACTGGGGCTCAGAGGAGGCACTCTGAGTTGGGGGAGGGAGGTGGCAGCACCCTCGGGGCTTCCAGAGCTTTGCAGCACCCCGGAAAGTTGGCACCCTCACCCCCTCTCATAGATGAGGAGACTGAGGCATAGAAGGGTGAAGTCACCAGCTGAAGGCCGCACAACAAGAAAGAGGTGGTTCTGGGACGTCAGCCTCACTCTGACCCCACGGTTCCGCCACAGAAGCCACCTTGCCTTCATTCCTGGGCTCTGTCCCGCCAGCTGTGGAGGGCGAGGGGAGAGCTACTGAGGAAAGTGGGGAATGCACAGCGATACCAGTTTTCCTCACCTCCCTAGCTCTTCTCAAGCTCCTCAGCATCTTGGCCTCAGCTCTGATGTGCCTCCTCCAGGCAGCCTTCCCTGAATGCCGTTGCCCGGGTCCCCTTGCCCAGGCCTGCTTTTCAGTGCTCACCACGATTGCGCTTGAATCCACATTGCGCAATGATTTGCTGACAGTCTCTTCCTTGCCAGATGGGCTCGCATGATGAAGGCAGAGACTTCAAATGTCCCAAACTGAACTCTTGCTCTATCCCCAACCCCTAAACCACAGTCTTTCCTGTCTCAGGAAAAGTGACCTCTCTCCTGCCAGTGTCTCAGGCCAGATACCGGGGAGTGAGCCTCCACTCCTCTCTCTCACCCCCCAAGTCCCATCCATCACCAGTCCAAGGGCTCTGCCTTCAGAATGCATCCAGGATCTGACCTAGATGGGCAAGTCCGCCGCTGTCTCCCACACGGTCTGTGGCCGGAGCCTCCCCGTGGGAATCCCGGTGTCCATACTCCACACGCAGCCAGATGGGCCTTGTGGCCACTCCCCAACTAAATGTAGATGTCAGCCTGTATGCCACCTCCTCGGTAAACACTTGCTGAATGAATGCACAGAAATTCTGTCCCAGGAAAGTTACTTCACCTCGCTGTGCCTGGCATGCAGCTAGTGCCTTGTATGGTTAGTGGGGATCAGGACCGGGGTTAGCGCAGGGCACGTGGAGGCCAGGGGCAGGGTCTCAGCTCTGCCAGAGGAGGCTTTGGCAGGATGTGGGGGCTCGATGCCAGGGTGAAAAGCCGGAACTTAATAATCTGTATGGACATTTACGGAGTGCACACTCTGTGCCGGGCCCTGTCCCTGGAGGACCTCTGTAGATCTTCCCTTATTTAAATAATCGAAGCAGCCCTCATGGTAGATACTGTTTTGCCCATTTTCCAGATGTGTAAAACCAAGGTCAGTGATGTTAGTGGCTTGCCCATGGATGCGCCATTGCTGAGTTGACTTGTTTGATTTCTCCAGACAGCTTCTCCCTTGGCCTTGGGGTGCTGCCACGCGGCCGGGCAGATAAGTCCTAGCCTGGCCCGAGGTGCCACTTCCTCTTTCCTCAGCAGACATGAAATGATTTGTGTCACTGTCACCATTCCTCTTGCCGGATTCTCGACTTCCTTTTCGGCTTCATGTGGTGGGAAGTTCTGCAAAGACAAAAAGGGAACTGGGGCTTCTGTTTGGAGCTGAATAGAGGATTCTGGGTTCGTGTCTTGTGGCTGGTGGCCAGGGGCAAGATTTAGGGCGTTGGGATGCTGTCCTCCAATGGCACATCTCATCCACTGTGTGACGATGTGTCTGTGGACTCATGACTTCCTTCAGGCATGAGTCCCCTGCCATATTCCCAGGGGTTCGGCTCCAGCGCTGGACCGTGGGTAAGGGCATCTCTCCAGCAGGCAAGGTTCAGTGGTCCCAGGGACAGGGACAGGGTCCCAGGGACAGGGCTGGCCCGATTGCCAGGAACGGCTCTGCCTCAGGGTGTAGACTTATGACCCCTCTTGTCCGATCTTGGGGGTGTGGGCACTCTGTCAGGCCATTTGTGTGCCATCTGAGAAACTTGGCCCAGCTTTCTGGAGCCCTGATTTTGTGCAGGGATGTGGTTGGACACATCTGTAGAAAAGTCAAACACAGGTAGGAGTCGTCACGAAATGTGCTTACCCACCCCGGCACACAGGGTCCTGCCGAGGATCACAAGGGTTCATGTTCATAGAGCACTCAGGACCATGTCCAGGGTGCAGTCAATTTTCAAAGAGCATCAGCCTTGAATATTTCACTGTCTGGGCCTCAGTTCCTCTGTGCGCTGCTGGGGCCGCACCCCCATAAGGCTCGACCTCGATGCCTTTTGTGTCACATGGCGGCAGTGGCCTTGTGCAAACCTTGTGGTAGATCATTGAGCAGACTTCTTAGTGGGAGCCTCCCAAACACGGTGCCTCCTTTGAGCAGCCCTCCATAACCACCTGCCCTGTACCCGAGTTCCGCAGGCCCTCCAGCCCTTCGGGGTTGTCTGGGAGCTTGTACAAAGGCACGGGTTCCCTGGCTTTCCCCAGACTTCTGGAGCCAGACTAGCACTTCTCAGTGCACCTCCAGGGCAAGTGCACTTTTTGAAAAGCTTCTCTGGTAGTTTTTATGCCCAGCCTTTGGACATCAGACCCAGTGACCTAGGGGTGTTCCCACCTGGCTTTTAAAACCAGATTTCTGATTGTGCCTTTCCAATTGTAAAAGTTAACATATACTCATAAGAGAATTGAAACAATGCCCAAAGTACTAGAGTGAATTCTATGATAAGCCTCTGGTTTTCTTGGAGCCACAAGTAATTTATTGAGCACCTGCTGTGTGCCAGGTGGCTGGGGATGCAGTAAGTGCACAAGACAGACAAAACCCCTCACCCCTGTTGACTTTATAACAGAGAGACAGTGAAGGTATTAAATAAAAAAAGTTTATAGTGTTAGTGGATGCTCAGTGCTGTGGGAAAAAGAAGGAAGGCAAGGTGTCTTGGGAAGGATGTGGCAGTCTTAAGTAGGGTGGTCAGGGTGGGCTTCCCTGAGGAGGTGATGTTTGAGTCAGGACCTGAAGGTGGGGGGAGGAAATCAGTTGGGTGGCTACCAGAGGACAGATGCAAAGCCCCTGTGGCAGGAGCCTTCTAGGGGTGTCCCTGGAAGGTCAAAGGGGCTAGTGTGGGAGCAGAGGAGAGGGAGGGGAGCCAGAGGGGATAGGATCTAGTGATGTCAGGCCCTGAAAGTCGCAGTGAGGAGCGTGGTTTTGTTCCGAGAGTGGTAGCTGCTTTCGGAGTGTTTAATGCAGGGCAGTGATGGTGGGGTGGCTTGTGATGTACAGGGCACGCCCAGTCCACTCCTGGAGAGACCCCATCCGCTGTGGAGTGGGTGTTTGTGGATGTCCTTGTGCCTGTCTGTGGTGGGTGGGGGACACCTATCAAAGACCCAGATAGGATCTCCTACAGTATTCAAGGTAACATCTCATTCAGGGCCCCTGAAGTGCCTTCCTCTCCCCTACCACCCTCCGTCTCTTTGCTTCACAGCCTCAGAGCACACTTCCTGTTCTGGCATCTTCTCGGAAGCTGGGCTGGGGGGCAGTGGTGGAGGGGTGTGTGCGGAGGGCGGGCCCCACAGAAGCCAGGGCCGCGTGGGTGGTGTGGGGGCCCATGTCTGCCCTAAGCCAGAGCAGTGTGCTTGCTGTCAGGGCCTGCGAGACCCATGTGTAGGCAAGGGGATAAAACCCTTTACATCATTTCGTTGAAAATGATTTTTGGAATAATTTTTATTGTGGTGTCATTACATACAGTGAGGCGTGCGAGTCTTAAGCGGGTATTGCCATGAGCCTGCCCATGCGTCACCGCCAGGTGAAGACCTAGTACGTTGACCCTGGGGGTCCCCTCGGGCCCCTTGCCAGTCAGTACCTGGCAAGAAAAAGTAGCGATTTTTGGTTGTGGGGGTTAGAAAAGGAACGACTATAACCTCTTTATCAAAGATGCATATTGTCCATTTCTGGATTCTGTGGAGCGGACCCCGCAGGGCGTACCCCATCGCGTCTGGCTGTCTTGGCTCAGGTGGTGTGTTTCGGGCTCATCCCCGTCGTTGCGCGCGTCAGCCACTTTTCTTCTGACGGCTGAGTTGTATCACATTGGGTTTGTTCAGCCAGACTCCTGTGGATGGGCATTTCATTGTGTTCCTTCCCCGTGCTAAGCACTTTATGGTGCATGTAACGTTTTCTTTAACCCTCAAAAGACCCCTCCGAGACAGTCTCTCATTCATCCTGTGTTACAGATGTAGAAGCGGGCTGCTCGGCGGCGTATGTAACGTCCCTCCTTTCTTCTCTCAACATGTCATTTCTGAGCATCTCATGTGTGCCTCATCCCACTCTAAGGGCGGTGGATGCAGCAGTGAGCCAGACCCACGGAAGTCCCTGTCCTCAGAGAACTGGCCCTCCACGGAGGGAAGGACAGCTAGTCAGTGCACAAAACAACGTATCAATTGTGATGACGGCCGGCAGAGTTGTCGCGCTAGCCAGTGACTGGGTCGGCATTGAGGGAGGCTGCTGCAGCCATGGTGGTCAGGGATAGGCTCTCCGAGGAGGAAACATTTGACCTGTCCTGTGCTGTAAAGAGCTGGAGAAAATGTCTTCCAGGTTGAGGGAGCATCACGTGCAAAGGCCCTGCGGTGGGAACAAGTCTGGCGTGTCTGAGGAGAGGGCAGACTAGCCCATATAACTGGAGTGGAGGGAGACACTCAGTTTCGGGGAAATGTCAGGAACATACAGTGCGGTCTGTATGTTGGGGGTGAGGTTTTCCTTTATCAGGAGGTGCTGACAGATAAAAATAATAGCAGTGATGGTAACAGTAAATGCTGACCTCTCATAAGGCTTCATTCTGGTGTGACGCTGAAGTTGAGGTTCATTATCTGTTTGATCTTCTGAGGTAGGTGTTTGAATCTCCGTTTACTGAAGAGGAAACTGAGGTTTACACTCTGGGGCCTTCCCCAGCAGGCAGGTGGGGACTGGGGCCAGAGCCTCCCCCGCCCTCCTGTTCCCGCCCTCTTTGGGGTCCCAGGGCCTTGGTGGAGTCCCCCAGAGAAGGAGCTGTGGAAAGACTCACTTTTAAAGTCTCTGGTGGCCTGCCAGTCTGTGCTGGGGCTGGTGGCTGCTGGTTTGGCTGGAAGGTGGTGGGGGCTGGGAGTGGTTAGAGTAGGTGGGCCTGACCCTGTGACTCCAGGGCTGGGAGCCCTTGGGGGTTCTCTTGTCTGACCCCTGCTACCCTGATTTCACAGAAGGGAATATAGGATGGAGCACAGGCATGGCTTCCCCAGGGCACACGGCGAGTCAGTGGTAGGGCTGCGTTTGGAACCAAGCCAGCAGGTCTTGAGCAGTAGGCATTGTGTTGTACACATTGTGCAGAGGGGAAAACTGAGGCCTAGAGAGGAGTCAGTCTCCCCAGTCGCCTAGCTAGTGTGCATCATTTCTTGTAATGCTCATGGTCATCCTTGAAGTCGGCGCTACCGTTACTACTGTTTTACAGATGAGGAAACCGAGTTCCAGGGAAAGGGACATTTCATTCATTCATTCATTTATTCATTCACTCATCAAAAGTGTACTGAATGCCAGGCACTGTGGTGCTAAGGGCTGGGCCTGAAACTATGGCTAAAACAGAGTGAATGAAACAGGAATAAAACTGTAAGTAAGCAAGACCTCTGGGAGCTCTCCCGTTTGGTGAGGAAGACTGCCATTAATTGAATCATCTCAAAATCCAAGTTCACATACAGCTCTGGTGGTGCTAAGAAGGGCGTATGGAGCGGCAGCTGGGTGGCTCAGTCAGTTAAGCATCTTTTTCTTGGTTTTGGCTCAGATCACGATCTCAGGTCTGTGAGGTGGAGCCCCATGTTGGGCCACACACTCAGTGGGGAGCCTGCTTCTCTCTCTCTCCCTCTTGCCAACCCCTCCACCCCCCATGCTCACTCGCTCTCGCTTCCTCTCAAAAAAAAAAAAAAAAGGTATATGGAGCTACTGGAAACTGTGTGTGCTGTGATCTCATTGGCGGAGGGGGGAAGTGAATGGTTGTTAACTAGGTGAAGGCAGGGAAATGAGTGCTGGAGGTAGAGGGAACAGTATGTGCAAAGGCCTGGGGCAGGTGCAAACTTGGTGTGTTTTCAGAACAGCCCGAAGAGCCTAAAGGCTGGGCTGGCTGCAGCATCCTTTACTGGTAGCATTGAGGCTGGGTCCTGGTTGTTGTTTTCAGAGCAGGGGGTAGCCAGTGACGGCCTTGGTGGCATGGATGGAGGGAATTACACGTGCATTCTGCAAAGATCCCCTCTTGGCTTGCCTGTTGTCACTCCAGCCAGGGATTTTAAATGACCTAGGCTTCCCAACTCCTGATTATCCCACCAGGCCTCCCTGCTCTCCTACTCAACTAATTTCGCCCGCCCAACTTCTGAACTTAAGAGGCAAAATAACCCCATGGGAAAGGCTTGATTCTGGAGCCCCATGGGCCTGGGCTCAGTCATGGCTCCAGCCTTTCCTCCCTACGTGACCTTGAAGAAATAACTCTACTCTGTGATTGTATTTCCTTGTCTGTAAAACAGGGACAGAGCAGTTACCTCCTCACAGACCCTTGGTGTTGATATATAGTAAGTACTTAATACATGTTGAAGCTCATTCTTGTGGCCACACTGCATCAGAAGCATCGTGTCACTCAGATAACTTGGTATCCTGAGGTCTCCCTCATCTGATCTTACCAAATGGCTCCTTGCTTTTAAACTCAGGAACTGAGTATAATTGGATAGTTCAGGATAGTTTATATTATTGTAATTATTATCATAATCATCATTATCGGACCATCTGTCCTTATTGAATGCTTGCTAAGAGAGACTGTGAGTGTGGAGAAAGAAGTCATTTCACAACTTCCTAATTATAAGACTAATACATAATGTAATGAAATAGGTAGCTATGTCATATGATAATATCTATTGCATATTTGTAAGAGTTAACAATCTGGTGTTAGGACCATGTCAGCTCTTACTGTAGATGCACGGAGCTTTTGTTTTCTTTCCAGCGGGATGGTTATATTAGTTTCCTTTTGCTGCTGGCACAAACTGCTGCAAAACGGCATGGCTTTATTATCCTAGACTTCTGGAGGTCGGAAGTCTGAAACGGGCCAATATCAAGCTGTTCGCAGGGCTGTGCTCCCCGCAGAGGCTCTCGGGAAGAATCCACTTCCTTGCATTTCTGGTTTCGAGAGCTGGCCTGCGTTCCATAGCTCCTGGCCCCTTCCGTCCTCAAGGCTAGCAGTAAACCAGGGGAGTCTTTCTCATGCTGCGCCATCCTGGGGCTGCCTCCCTCTTTCATTTCCCAGGCCCTCGTGATTCTGTTGGGCCCATCTGGATATTCCGGGATAACCTTCCCATCTCAGGTTCATTAGTTTAATCATCTCTTTTACCATGGTCCCTTTTACCATGCGAGGCCACATATTTATAGGTTCGGGGAGTAGGATGCTCCTAACACGGGGGTCCTGTTAGGTCGACCACTGGGGTCAAGGGCAAGTGGGGCCTCTGTGTTCTGTGGCATCTGCAGGCTCCCTCTGCAAGGTCTCCCCAACCTTCCCCTCACAGGCCGGGAAGGCCAGAGACCGTGCTGGACCATGTGGACAAAGGTGCCTGCCGCCGTGGAGCAGGGTGGGGACGCAGACAGCTTCAGTGAAGCGGCCCCATCTTGAGTGGGATGTGTGGGTGAGTAGCCCCGGAAGCTGAGAGCACAAGACTAGGTCAGAATGGATGAAGTAGGCCAGTGTCTGGACGTTGATGGGCCAGAGTTCGGATCCCAGCTCTCTCCACCTGGCTGTATGTGGTGGGGCTGGCACTTCATCCACTGAGAACCTCGGTCTCCTTTTCTGTAGTGGGGTGAGGTGGTCTGGGATGAGGCGACGTGGGAGAAACAGTGGGAATGTAGCTGACACACCCTAAATTTAACCCCCCCGCCCCACTGCATCTGAGTCACAAAACGTCTGTGCCCTCCAGGCGGGCACTGCCGCCTCTTTCCTTGCCCAAATGCCTTCCCTGGGATCTGAGCAGGGGGTGGGAAAAATCAAGCGGAGGAAACCTCCATGCAGAGTCCCCATCCCCTGGCCATGCCCTGAGTACCGCTATTTTTACATTCTCTCACTTTTGTGCATTGTTTCCTAACTCTGCAAACACAATCCTTCACAA